>SJXQ01006831.1:112194-197077 GCA_006408695.1 Aepyceros melampus
AAAGAAAGCTGAACACCGAAGAATTGATGCTTTTGAACTGTGGTGTTGGAGAAGACTCTTGAGAGTCCCTTGGACTGCAAGGAGATCCAACCAGTCAATCGTAAAGGAAATCAGTCCTGAATATTCATTGAAAAGACTGATGCTGAAGTTTCAGCATACTTTGAGCATATTTTGGCCACCTGATGAAAAGAACTGACTTATTGGAAAAGGCCCTGATGCTAGGAAAGATTTAAGGCAGGAGGAGAAGGGGACAACAGAGGATGAGATGGTTGGATGGCATCACTGACCCAATGGACATGAGTTTGAGCAAGCTCCGGGAGTTATTGATGAACAGGGATTCCTGACATATTGCCGTCCATAGGGTTGCAAAGTGTTGGACATGACTGAGTGACTGAACTGAACTGAAATGAAATATGTGATCTTGTTTTGCATGATATTTGTAATCAGTGACTGTACAACATTTGTTTTCCTTGATTTTAAGGTATGAAATTTAATAAATCAATAAAGGGATTAAAAAGGAAGAAAAGGTAATCTAGTTGAGGGAATATTATAACTGAAAAAATGGGCTATAGTATATAAGTAACATTTAGACAGACTGTGTGATAGTGTATTCAATTCCAATACTTAAGTGCTGGGGGAGCATAGGATTTATCCAGAAGCAATAGTTAATATCATAGAAGATGTGTCTCATTAGTTTTGGCACAAATTGTTGGAGAGGAAATAGAAAAGAATATCCCAAAAAGGAATAGTATTAGTCAAAACAAATGGGTGGAAAATGTTGCTTAATCTGTTGCCAGCCTTTTCTAGATGAGAATTTAGTTTCAAAGGCAAGATGGCCCTAGTTTAAAAAAAAAAAAAAAGTAAAAGCATTCCATTGTCTTCCATAGGGTTTAATGAACTGTACTTTCCCATGTAAGTTTATGTATTTGCTATTGCATGTAAAGGGAAAAATCATACATCTGTCAAGAGCTCATATACTTAGCTTTATTGCTTTATTTTTTTAACAGCATGTGAATGATATTCTTTTCATTGATTCCAAGATTATGTTCCTTTCTTTCTTCTGAGACAAGATATTAAAAGATGTGTCCTGTTTCCTTGCCTTTAGATGAATTTATCCTTGATTAATTTAGAAGAGATTTTATAAGCACTTCTGTTGTTTTGTCTTCCCCATTGCTGTTTTCCACGGCAGTGACCCACGTAAGACACATTGACCTAGGACTTAGTTTCTGTGTGAACATCAGGATTGGTGCTAACGTGGGTATAAAATATGGCTTTTTAGGGTTCTCTGAGATCTTAAAGATAATCTTGTCTTCCCTTTTCACTTTACAGGTTAAGGAGTTGGCACCTCTAACAGTTTAACACTTTTCTCATGTCAAAAAAAGCAGTTAATGACAAGGCCAGAACTTGAACCCAGGTCTACTGTCTCCTTGATCCATGGCTCTTTCTGATCTATAGTTTTGATATTAACTATGCAACAGAAATCCCGCTTGATATTTTAACTGGAATTGTTCCTAAAAGAGCAACAACGAAAAGATTTTTACCTTCTTGTGCAGGTATTTCAGTTTGCTGTTAGGTCTTACAAATATCCATGGAACTCTTTTGAGTCTTATTTGCAAAGCCTATGTGAACTGACCTTGCTACAGTTCCTGAAAAACTATATTAGCCATTACTACATGTGTCACAGCATTATTTCTAAGAGCTCATTAAGTTGCTATTTCAACTTTCCACCATAAAATTTAAAACAGTTACTCTATAGTTCCCAATCACCCCTGTGTTGGAATTGATACATTTAACATCCTTATTTTAAAAGCCTTCAATGTCCTGGCGAATTAATATGATCTGTATGTCTCTGGTGACCAGATTTTAGAGCCATTCTAAATAGTGTTTTAGTGCTAATATTTTTGTAAATGGAAGAAATTGTTACTGGTTGCAGTAACTTCTGTGGTGGAAGAAAGTGAGTTTCACACCTAGACTGATTTAGCCTACAAAAACTCCAGGTAAGAATATGCACCCCTAGCCATCCTCTGAGCCTTTCAAAGAGAGCATCTCAGATACCTGGAGAGACTGATAAGTTAAAAATATTTAGATCTCACATTCATTGTATCACTGTATCATTTACAAAGTCTAAGTTAAAAGATTCCTGAACTTCTTTGTGGCAAGATCAAAACTGAAGATTGGAATGTGCCCCCAGATTTTTGTTTCATTTAATTTTGTTAGAAATGCCACGTTTTCTGAGGTAGAAGCACGTCTAGATAATGGTTCCACTGTGCTGGTCTTTACACTCCCAGGCAGGCACTGGTTTTTAAGCTCATGTTAAGGCCCATTTGGTCCCAGGTATGTCAGCTCTGGTAGCCAGCAGAGATCTGTGTCTGTCCAAGGGGTTCGTCGAGCAGCCACATGGTATTTTCAGAGCACCCCTTGGGATTGTCCAGCTCTGTTTTCTTTTAAATTAAGACATTCTTTCTTTGATACTGTTTTGTAGCTTCAATTCAGGATATGGTTTATCAACATTACCAAGTGTTTCAATTCACCCCTCCCTGCTTTTTCCTACAGAGAGTGATTTTAGGATGTTTCACTACACCACTCAGTCCCTAGCACATTGCCAACACTCAATAAATGTCAAATAATGCTGCACTATAGCAAGTGTGGGCTTTTTAGGCGTTCGGAAAAGAATGGCTCTTTCTTCTCATTGTTGAGTGGTATATTTTTCCAATTGTTAGCTGGAAAGGAATTGGAGTCAGGTTTTCCATTTATATACCTTTATGGCTGTTTCTATATTCAAACGTGCTTGAGTTTAAGTTGTTTGGAAAAGTGCTTAATTAAACAAATATGCTGGGCAAGAGGTGGTATGCAATGCCTTGTCTGAAAGCTTATGTCTCACTTGGATATGGTGGAATGTCAAATCTGTATTAAAAAGGAATTAATTACTCTTCCATACATAGGGATGGTAGAGGCTCATATTTATTGGAAATTCAATAGAGTATACACATATAGTGCATGTTACTAGGAAATGAAATATTGTGTATAGGATGCAATGCAATTAAGCTTGTGTTTGGAACATAAACATGACAGCTGGAAAAGTTATTTTATTTCATTTTACCGTCTGCTATTTTCAAAAGAATATTTAAGACGTTTCTTCTTGCTTCATAAAATACTAATAATACATATTATCTTCTGAATATTCTGGTTCAAGAGTTTTCTTCATCAGATGAAGACTCAGCTAGTAACCAGTCTTTCAGTCCAAGCTGAGTAATGAAGTGTGTGTCATCCTTCACTTTCTCACGGAGTATAGGTGGGTTGTCTTTCCATGCAGGAGTACTAGAGTGGGTACTATCCCTTCCCCAGTGGATCTTCCTGACCCAGGAACTGAACCAGGGTCTCCTGCACTCTAGTACTCCTGGGCTTCCCTTGTGGCTCAGCTGGTAAAGAATCTGCCCTCACTGAGGGAAACCTGGGTTCGATCCCTGGGTTGGGAGGATCCCCTGGAGAAGGGAAAGACTACCCACTCCAGTATTCTGGCCTGGAGAATTCCATGGACTATACAGTCCATGGGGTGGCAAAGAGTTGGACAGGACTGAGCAACTTTCACTTTTATTTTTATTCTTAGTATGAAAAATATTCTGCTAGATATGAGATCAATTGGAGTCTGATGCATTATCCTAAGAAACGCATAAGTAAACGGGTATTAATCAGATGTCAGTGATATTGCTATGAGAAACACTTAACAACATGATTAAGTAACAGAATGTGTTAAGTCAACATTTTAATACCTTGTACTTTCTAGTTTTAATACAGTGGTAAATTAATTAATAAAAATATAATCATAGCATGAGTATTTATCTCTACTGCTAGATTACATTCCATAAGGCAGAGGCTTTTTTTAAATTGAAATATATCTGGTTTACAATGTTATGTTAATTTCAGATGTACAGCAAAGTGAATCAGTTATACATATACATATATCTACTTTTTTTTAGATTCTTTTCCCATATAGGTCATTACAGAGTATTGAGTAGTGTTATACAGCAGACCCTTATTAGTTATCTATTTTGTATATAGTAGTGTGTACATGTCAACTTCAGTCTCCAAATTTATCCTTCCCCCTGACTGTTTCCTGGTAACCATAAGTTAGGCTCGTTGCTTTTATCCCCAGGGCCTAACACAGCATCTGGTGATCATGAGAGCTCAGAACATGAGTAAATGAAAAGATGGATGGATACTAAACATTCCCCCTCTGTTATGTAGAGAAAATATAAATAATGCTAATTGTCAATAAATAGCATTGTGTAAGTAAGCTCTAGAGAGGCCTACAGCCTCAAATCTGAGCGGGATGAAAATGGAGATAAAGATGAAAACTCTTAGAGGAAATAGTTTTAGTACAAAGAAAGAAATCTCCTATTTAAAAGTAAGAACCTGAGAATTTTAAGTTCTATACAAACTGTATAAAGAGGCTTTGTTTGAGTTTAATGTAACAGAATTCATGACAGTTTAAGGGGAAAATATACATGTTTTATTGTAAATTGTCTCAACTTTGTTCCATAATCTTAATAATATTATCCAAAAATGTTTTGTAGATATTTATACTCAGTTTTCTAAATCTTCATTTCTTTAGCTCTAGCAAAGTATTAACACATTTCAGGTTTTCTGTTATATACTGAACTTTTGAAAGTAAGGGAGGTGGAGAACCAGAAGACAGAATTTTAGTTTTCTGTTCATAAGTTTTTGGTCCTTCTTGTTTCTGCTAGAACTATTAAGTTCAAGTGGGTCAGACAGATTTGAGGACTTTTGCAGAATTATTGATTGTAAATTCACAATATGACAGTAATGTTTATTCCCTTTATAAATCTGAAAAGATAAACCCCGTGCTTTCCTTGCCAAGGAGATGGATAGGCGTACATGTTTATTAAGTGAATAAAAAGGCCCTTTATATCTTGAAAGCTGTTAAAGCCAGATCTTTGAATCAGAGAACTCTTTTTTGTGTGTCCACTCTCTTCCTTTGTTCAAGTCTCTCACTGCAAAGATATTTGTTGTCATATGGTTCTGATCTTGCATATTTTTCAGTGGTTTCTCAGTTCTCACTACTGCATCTTTTCCCTTTAAGGGTGTCTCTCTAGTTGTGAAATAGCAATGTTAGGAAATCCTAGGTACATCAAATAGGAGGGGCCAAAATATTTTCAAAGGGTAGCCTGGAGAGAAACAGATTGGAGAACCAAAATTGTCTTCCCATTTGATTTATTTAGTTCACCAACCACACCAGGACAGAAATCAAATATGATTTGGTAATATTTCTATGAACTAAGTCTGTGACAATTGATTTCACAGCTAAGATAAATTCTCATGAAAGCCAACATAATTGCTTGGGTATGAAATATCTGTGGCTTGAAGCAATCAATTTAAATTCTTCTCTTACTGGTTTTCAACTTAAACTCTGAAATGAAATAGGAGTCTGATGCCCTACTTGGATGACTGTTTCTGCCTTTTCTGAGGGAGAAAAATAGCAAGTTAGTGCTTTTCAGCTCTTTCAAATGTCATTAACAGGCTTTGGAGAAATTCTTCATGCTTAAAACTCCTGTGCGTAGTCCATATCCATTTTTCTAGGGGAATTAGGTATTGTGCTCCCTGGGAGCCCTCGCTGATTTTAAACAAAGGGATTGATAGGATAGACTCAGCAACTTAGATTCAGTTCCTTTCACTAGAATTTCAACTGGAGTTTATCTTAAGCCATTCGTAATGCCAGCAGAGATTTTGTTCAGTTTTCGAGGCATTCATATTCAGGAGGTTTCCGTCCAAGGGCTGTCTTGATGAATGAGCCCAACACGGCTGTGTAAAGTTCAAGAACAAAAAGAAATTATGTCTCCACGGCAAGTTTACTTTTCTTCTAGGATTTCAGAACAAACACATTGCCTGCTCCCCACCTACTTCCCAGAACAACTATTTGCTGATGGTCAGTCCGCTCCTCCTACCACCCCCTTGAGACAAACTCTGTGGCTTGGGAGGACGTGTGCCTCCATTTGGGGACCATAAAATGTCCCCAACTGTGCTCATTAATGATAGGGGAGCAACTGCTAGTTGCAGACATACTATAGAAAAATATATGCTTGGTTCTAAGATACAGTCTTTAAAAGGGAAGCTATAATGGTTAAGTTGCAAGTGAAAGTGACAGATCACCATTACACGAGATGGGTACCAGTGACCGATATCTTTAAATATGTAATTGTTTATAAATAAGGTTGTCTTGCTAGTTTTCCTTAAAAAACTAATTTTCCCATTTGAAAGCTGATCATGCTAAGGAACTGGATTCAGGAAATTAACTGACTTGTCTCGGGCTTTTACTTCAAGGAATGAGTTTACCTTCTGGTTATTTCTGATAAGGATAGAAATAGAATGAGTTGGGTGCCAAAGCTCATACAGTGTGGCAGTGACTTTGTGGCAGCAGGGCCTGTGCAAGCTGCAGCCAGCAGGGGGATAGCCAAGTGTGCAGGTATTTCAGTCAGCAACCTGTGGGGAGAGCTCTTAAGAAATGAATAAGCAAGGGTGTGAAAATTTCCCTAACAGAGTCTAGCCTAAAGGAAATTTCTAAACACTTACATTTCTTTGGCAGTCTTAGAGGCCTCCCAAGAGCAAAAATAAAGAAAACTATGGTCTTGTTTTACCATTGGAATGGTCAGGTTTTAGCGATGACCTGAAGAATATAACAACCTACATGTTGAAAAAGAAACTTACACCAAATAGAAGAATAAATAGAAAGGCCAAAGAAGGGTTATTATTCAAATCTGTTGCTGCTGAAATCCAGTTACTGTATTTCAGTCAGCAACCTGTGGGGAGAGCTCTTAAGAAATGAATAAGCAAGGGTGTGAAAATTTCCCTAACAGAGTCTAGCCTAAAGGAAATTTCTAAACACTTACATTTCTTTGGCAGTCTTAGAGGCCTCCCAAGAGCAAAAATAAAGAAAACTATGGTCTTGTTTTACCATTGGAATGGTCAGGTTTTAGCGATGACCTGAAGAATATAACAACCTACATGTTGAAAAAGAAACTTACACCAAATAGAAGAATAAATAGAAAGGCCAAAGAAGGGTTATTATTCAAATCTGTTGCTGCTGAAATCCAGTTACACTGAACAATGTATCCACGGTGCTCCTGGAGGACACAGTGTTTTCTGTTATTACCAGTGTTACTGTATACTATCCTGATTATTAAAGCAGTTACTAAAGCTGTAACACCAGGCCTAGAAGTTATTTTGTTTAAAGGCAGGGTGGTGGGGGCCGGGGGAGGGGAGAAACCTTTAAATAAAAGTAACACACATAAACATATATAAAGCTCTATAAAGATCACTGAGCACCCTCAAATCATGCACTTAAGAATATTCATTATAAGCCTGTTTTTATAATATCAACTTATAAATCAGAAATCTTTTTGTGACCTACTGCATGTGTATATATTTTTATTTTTCCTCAGTTGATTTACTGTGAAACCGACTTACCCATAAAGAATGTACCCATAAAAATGTCCTTAGTGACTATACCTGCTGAGAGAAAATACTGTGAAGGTTTTAATTACATACCTTGCATATAAATTATATTATTCTGCTTCATTTTGCTGCATTCAGAAGGAAACTATTTACTGGCATGTGTAATTAATTTTAATTAACACACATAGCCTTAGTAAAGGAAACTGGCATGGCACAAGCCTTGGTAGAAAATGTTAGTCACACTCTGCAACTAACTCTGAGCAGATGCATGGTTTCATAAAGAAAATATTTGCAAAGCCTAACTGGAGTGAGTTTTTTCCTTTTCTTTTCTTTTTCTAATTTGAAACTGCCTATGTTTATTTCTAGAACCTGAGGAAAATACTGCTCACTTAAAGGAACTGTCTCAAAAAATACAATTGCAGAGAGTAGTTTTGACTGTTCAAACCAGAATCTGCTTTTTCTGTCAGTGTGTTTGTTAAATCCATACCTCATTCCATACTTTTAAATCTCTAGCAGGCCTAAATCTCAAGCATGAAATATCACTAGATATCAGCCCAAATTTGTTTTATCATAGAATGATTTTTGCATTAGAAAAGAGATAAATGCTTGAAATTTGGTTTCTGTATTTTGATGACTATTTCGTGGTCTTTAAAATAAATTGGCCATATACGATCTATTCCAATGGCTCTCAAAATTTTTGGTCGATTGACCCCTTTCCACTCAAAGAATTATCAGAGACTTCAAAGAGCTTTTATTTAGATGGATTTTGTGGATTCCTATATTGGGAATTCTGGGAGCAAGTTGACTTCACATTATCACTTAAGTTTGGTATTTTTAAGAGAGTATTTATACCACAGAAATTGGCAAATGCTACAAACCACCGTTTTCTGGAAAGCTAGTTGTTAAACATTTATTAACACACTGCCAATTATACCCATTGTTAGAAATTAAAAATGAAACATCAGAAAAGATTAACTTACTAAATTGATAAAAGTAATAGTAATGAATCAACTTCATGACATAAATCGTAAGTTTTTATGGAAAATATTTTTTTAAAAGCAGTGGGAACAGTCACTTTTTTTTTACAGTTTTGCAAATTTCTTTAATGTATAGCTTAATGGAAGACAACTGGATTCTCATATCTAATTCTGCTTTCAATCTGTTGCAATATGTTGTTTTGGTTGAAGTATATGAAGAAAATCTGGCCTCACACAGATCTGTTGCTACAAAGAGAGGAGTATTTTAATAACTTTTCACATTCTTATAGATTTTCTTTTATACCTTATTAAAACACAAGTGATAATTTTCAAAAAGTTAGTTGCAGTGTGGATTCTGAAATCATGTCAATGAGCTTTTCATATCCTGTTACATTAATCTATTGGTCTATCGTGCACTTTAAATGGATCTTTTACTAACAAGTGATTTTGTAACATAATACATTTTGTCATTTGAAAAATATTGTCTCATTGATTTATTCAGATCTTCAGTGTTTCATAAATCATTATACAATGTTTTCATTATGCTCATTAATATCACTACTAATCCATCAGAGATGGAGGAGCTGTCAAACCCATGGTAGGAGGTACAAATTTCAAAAATTCTGAGGCTCAATTTTATTATTGATTACAAATACTGTCAGTTGTCTTCCTCTAAGTGTGGGGCTCATTTTGTTCATTTTTAAGAAAATTTCTGCTTAAAACTCAGGTTTTCTTAACCATAGATTAATTATTGGACTTCCAAGTAAAAACAGCATCCCATGAAAGAAGTAGGTACTTAAACTTACAGTTTAATTGCAGAAGTGCCTTTGCTTGAGAAAACCACTTCAGTAAGCAGCAGAAGTGCTGTGCAAACTTCCTGTTTCTGACATAGAATATTGGAAAGATGTAAAAGCTGTAAAGCTCAGTGGTTAGGAATTCACCTGCCATTGCAGGAGACCCAGGAGATGCAGGTTAGCTCCCTGGGTTGGGAAGATCCCCTGGAGGAGGAAATGGCAACCCACTCATATACTCTTCCTGGTAAACCCCATGGACAGAGAAGCCTGGTGGTCTACAGTCCATGGGGTTGCAGAGTTGGCCACACCTGAGTGAGTGAGTTCACGTACATGTTTCAGGTCTAGATTTTTTTTAATTAATAGTTTTACTACTTCATCAGATTATCCTAAGATGAAATGGGCTTTTTCTAAAGCTGTAACATCTTGGCAATGAAAACTACAGTGACTGTCAGTGCAGCTTCATGACATTGTCTTGATTGGTGCTAAGTCACCCATCTTTGCTCTTGTACCATCAGTGCAAATTTATCTTGTTGTGAGATAAACCATGACATTCAAAAAAATTAGTCTGTACTTTAACTATTTCAACCACACTTATTAATTATTTGTATAAAAATGAAGGTCTTTGAGGATTAGTTGGTACTGATACCGGACAAATATAGTGAAAACAATTGTAGTCATTCTTGAGATTAGTCCATTTTAAGACAAAAGTATAATTCTGCAGATGAGATTTTTAACTCATGCTTACATGTTAGCAACCAAATCTTCAACTGGACAAGTTACTCTATCACTGGAAGATGACAGTAATTTCTCTTTACTGATTTTTAACCCAGGTTGCTAAGTTGCTAAGTCACTTCAGTCATGTCCGACTCTGTGCGACCCCATAGACGGCAGTTCTCCAGGCAAGAACACTGGAGTGGGTTGCCATTTCCTTTTCCAATGCATGAAAGTGAAAGGTGAAGGTGAATCACTCAGTAATGTCTGACTTAGCAACTCCATGGACTGCAGCCTACCAGGCTCCTCCATCCATGGAATTTTCCAGGCAAGAGTACTGGAGTGGGGTGCCATTAACCCAGGAGGTATTCACCAATATCAAGTGCAAAATTTTTAATTATTAGCCTCTCAGCTACCTTCTCTACCTGTTGCAGTACAGTGACTTATCTCTTAAGACACTTCAAGGGCTTTTTCATTTCTACTTTGAAAAGCTCTAGCAAATACTATTTGGATTTCAAAGCACACGTTATATCTCTGCTTAAAATATGTGTTTCTATTTTTTAATGTCCAATGATTGGTCTCAAAATGATGCTATAACTTAAGTGGCATTATAATGCTATTCAAAAGTATTCAATTGTGTAAGAGAGTAAGGTAAATTATAAACATTTATAAAGCCACAGGAAAGAAATAGCTTTCATTCAATTTTTATTTCATATTTATACAAGACAAAAAATGTTTACATATATCTTTGTACGTCTCCACATAGGCATGAGAGAAACTTCAGAATTTCAAAAAAAGAATGCACTGGATCATAATGAGGTCATGGGGCTTCCCTGGTGGCTCAGATGATAATTTGTCCGTAATGCGGAAGCCCAGGTTTGATCCCTGGATTGGGAAGATCCCCTGGAGGAGGGCAAGGCAACCCACTCCAGTATTCTTGCCTGGGAATCCCACGAACAGAGGAGCCTGGCAGGCTACCGTCCATGCAGTCACAAAGAGTCAGACACGACTGAGTGACTAATACTTCCACTTTGAATGAGGTCACAAAGATAACAGGTATAAATGAGAATAGCTGTTAAGAGAACAGTAGAAATACTGAGAACAAATGAGTTAATATCTGAAAAAGCACATATTTCCTTTGAAAGTTCTAGATAACATGAGTGTACAAGCTCATCCTCCATTAACTGCTCAAGTGATAACATCATCATGTGTCCTCACAGCTTCAGGCAAACTCCTCTGTTCATTCATAACAATGAAAATGAAAAAATAAACAAATATTATTATAAAAATTGTTTTTACCTTAAGAACCCCCTGGGAAGAGTCTTGGGACCTCAAAAGTCCCCAGACAATAATTTGGGAGCTATGGCAATTAGGCAATACATGATATAATGATTTTGTGCTATGACATCAATTTAAGGTTTATTTTTGTGCTATGATGGCGGTACTTACTGCCTAAGTATGTGTTAGTTACTTCGAAACTAAGAGTTTTGAAGAACCAAGAATCCACTGACTACCAGAATAAATTAATTTTTTTCTTTTGACCATGTCATATAGCCTGTGAGATCTTAGTTCCTGATGAGGGATCAAATCCATCTCCCTGCAGTGGCAGCATGGAGTTTTATATGTCCACGCTACACTGTCTTAAAACAGGATGAAAACAGCACGTATGGAAAGTCAAGCTGATTTCACGTCAAGTGGATAAAGAGATTTATTTTAGCAATCAAAGTCATGCCATTCAGTCTCCTCCCACTCACCCCCTGAAATAAAATTCAAAACAGTTATGGGATTTCCAGAACATTTGTTTACTCCTCTTATCTATCATTGCTCTTTTACCAGTGATGATGCTGAGGAAGGTGGATGCCAGTGAGAGAAATCATCAAAGAGCTTTGGGTTAACAAGGAGATAAAGATGTTGGAAATGTGATGATCTTTAAGAAGCATGTGTGGAAATGCGGATGTGACTAAAGAGAGTAGCCATATCGCCAAGAACATAGACCTTTCCCCTACTCTCTAATTCTGTCCCAAAGTGAAAGTGTCCGGGGCCTCAGTCTCAAATGAGAGGACTTATCTGATAATCTAGGGAAATATATAAAATATACCCTTTTTCCTTCCCTTCCACTATGTTAGGTTTCAGAAGTGATGAAAGACAGGAAATACTGAGCTACTATTTCTTTTTTCTTTTTTTCTTTTTTTACTAAATGTTGTATATGTAAAGGATTATCTGGTCAATATCCTTCACCTTGAAACAAAACAGAAATTTTAAAAAGGGAAAGTCATTCAGTCTTGTCTGATTCTGTGACCCTATGGACTATACATTCCTTGGAATTCTCCAGGCCAGAATACGGGAGTGGGTAGGTAACCTTTCCCTTCTCCAGGGGATCTTCCAACCCAGGGATCAAATTCAGGGGTCAAACCCAGGTCTCCCTCATTGGCAGATTCTTTACCAGTTGAGCCACAAGGGAAGCCCAAGAATACTGGAGTGGGTAGCCTATCCCTTCTCCAGTGGATCTTCCTGACCCAGGAATCAAACTGGGGTCTCCTGCATCGCAGGTGGACGCTTTACAAACTGAGCTATCAGGGAAGCCCGTACAAGGGGCAGCCAGATTCACCTTGAATCAGATTCAACCTGGATTCACCTTGAATCAGGTCAGAAATTTAAAGGAGAGAATTTTCTCCTAAAGCACAGCTTTATAAGCTTTATATGATAAAGAGCCTTTTTAAAAAAAAAAATTGTTTTTAAATATCTTCAGACCAATACATAGTCCCACTGTACAATGCAGCTTAAGCTGCATGTGACTTATCTCTTGAGTCTAACAATTCCTAAACTGGCCTAAACCCTGTTCAGTAAGGCTCATCCACTGATAATGGCTTGGATTCCATGCAGTGTCAGATGACCACAAAAGCTCCCAGCTGCTGCTTCTCAAGTTCCATACTTTAAATGTATCGTAGACCAGTAACAAGCAGTTCTCAGACCTCAAGTATTGCTCTGCTGTTGGCCATCACAAATACAGGGTTGAATTTGCCAAACACACTCCCTCACAGAGGTTAATTATTTCTAGACAGTTATGGCCTTTCATTTGTGTAGCTGTTGTTAGATGCACAGTGAAGCCAGTTACAGTAATGTGGGCTCAACAGGAAGAATCATTCAAAGGACATGTTATTTACATCTTAGATTAGCTCTCATGGTCCAAATACTGATTCTGGCTTTTCCTATAAAACACAAAATGATGTTAAAGTACTGGATAGATCAAAGGCATGATGATGAACTCATCTCTGTTTTTAAATATTTTTTTAAAATTTATTCATTTTTTTAATTGAAGAATAATTGCTTTACAGAATTTTGCTATTTTCTGTCAAACCTCAACATGAATCAGCCATAGGTATACATATATCCCCTTCCTTTTGAACTTCCTTCCCATATCCCTCCTCATCCCACCCCTCTAGGCTGATACAGAGCCCCTGTTTGAGTTTCCTGAGCCATACAGCAAATTCCCATTGGCTATTTATTTTAAATATGGTAATGTAAGTTTCCATGTTACTCTTTCCATACATCTTACCCTTGCCTCCCCTCTCCCCATGTCCATAAGTCTATTCTCTGTGTCTGTTTCTCCATTGCTCCCTGTAAATAAATTCTTCAGCACCATTTTTCTAGATTCCGTATATATGTGTTAGAATACAATATTTATCTTTCTCTTTCTGACTTACTTCACTCTATAATAGGCTCTAGGTTCATCTACCTCTTTGGAACTGACTCAAATGTGTTCCTTTTTATGGCTGAATAATATTCCATTGTGTATATGTACCACAACTTTTTTATTCATTCATCTGTCAATGGACATCTAGGTTGTTTCCATGTTCTAGCTATTGTAAATAGTGCTGCAATGAACAATGGGATATATGTGTCTTTTTCCATTTTGGTTTCCTCAGGGTATATGCCTAGGAGTGGGATTGTTTTTAAATATATTTTAATGAAGTATAGTTGATGTACAACATTATATAAGTTACAATATAGTGATTCACAATTTTTAAAGCATATGCTCCATTTATAATTATTCTAGAATGTTGGTTATATTTCCTGTGTTGTACAATATATAGTTGTAGCTTATTTTATACATAATAGTTTATACCTCTTAATTCTCTACCTCTATATTGCCCCTTTCCCATACCTTCTCCCTGCTGGTAACCACTATTTTATATTCACATGGCTCCTTCTTATACCTAAATTTTTAATGAGGAGAAAACAACCTGAGAAAAATGTATTTATTGATACTTCAGCTTTCCTGTTCTTTTTTAAACTACTTTGTTTGCTGACTTCTTTTGCCTCTCTCTCTGGAACAGTTTTTTTTTTTTTTTTCTTCCATATAACTTGAATGGTGTAAAACTCAATCAAACTCAATTTGAGAATAAATGCTGGTTTCTAGCTTTGGAAATCCAGATAGTGTACTTGAGTCAGAGACCTGAGAGGGAAAACTATCTGTTGCTGTTAGTGCTTTAGAGCTCCTGGCTCCATGGGAACACATGTAGTGTATGTAGTTCCTTGAAAATCATCAGTCAGTTCAGTTCAGTTGCTCAGTCATGTCCAACTCTTTGTGACCCCATGGACTGCAGCACACCAGGCTTCCCTGTCTATCACCAACTCTGGAGCTTGCTGAGAATCATGTCCGTCAAGTCAGTGATGTCATCCAACCATCTCATCTGCAGTTGTCACCTCCTTCTCCTCTCAATCTTTCCTAGTGCCAGGGCCTTTTTCAATGAGTCAGTTCTTCATATCAGGTGGCCAAAGTATTGGAGCTTCAGCATCAGTCCTTTCAAAGATATCCAGGACTGATTTCCTTTAGGATTAACTGGTTTGATCTCCTTGCAGTCCAAGGGACTCTCAAGAGTCTTCTCCAACACCACAATTCACAGTATGAGTGATAGTTCATGTTAGTTGTATTTTTCCGGTCTCAAAAGTGATATTTATTATTGATGCTTTCAACTGGGATTCTTCTTATAAGTTAGAGGATCAGAGTATTTTCAGAATCAGAAATGTAGATTCTCACTTTCATATTAGGTAAACTGGTGTAAATTATAATAAACAGTGTGAGAACTCTAAGTTAGACAAAAGGCAAGATACTTTGAGAGGAAAGCATAGCTAACTATTCTATGTGCTCTTTAGGAGGTTATATATATGACAATAAAAATAATCAATAGCTGTACAACATAGGGAGTATAGCCAATATTTTATAATAATTGAGTGAAATGTAACCTTTAAAATTGTATAAAAAATAAAAGAATAAAAAAACTTAGAATAGTCAGTAAATAACTATACATGTAAGGTTTCAAATAGCCATTAGCAAACTTTTGCTATACAGTTTATGAAATTGAGGTTATTTTTTTTTAATGTGACTAGGAAACTCTCTGGAGAAGGCAGTGGCACCCCACTCCAGTACTGTTGCCTGGAAAATCCCACGGACAGAGGAGCCTGGTGGGCAGCAGTCCATGGGGTCGCTAAGAGTCAGATACAACTGAGCGACTTCACTTTCACTTTTCACTTTCATGCATTGGAGAAGGAAATGGCAACCCACTCCAGTGTTCTTGCCTGGAAAATCCCATGGACGGAAGAGCCTGGTAGGCTACAGTCCAAGGGGTCACAAAGAGTCGGACACGACTGAATGACTTCCTTTCACTTTTCACTTTCATGCACTGGAGAAGGAAATGGCAACCCACTCCAGTGTTCTTGTCTGGAGAATCCCAGGGACGGGGGAGCCTGGTGGGCTGCCCTCTATGGGGTCGCACAGAGTCGGACACGACTGAAGCAACTTAGCAGCCGCAGCAGGAACTCTCAAGAACGTCACTTGAGGGGGGACGTTAACCAACTTATAAGCACTTTATTGAACATTTATAACATGATTGGTCTGTGATAGGGGCAGGAAGAAGCAAAAATGGTCCTTGTTCTTTGCATTCGTGAGTTTCATAGTATATTGGGACGAGATGGGTATTTCTGTCAATTGGATAGTATAGTAAATGAGATTTCTCATCATCCTAATTCCCTACATTTCCGATGCACAAACTAGTCTTCACATCTGTGTAAATAATCTGAAAAACATTAAAAAAAAACATAAATTCTGTAGATCCATCTCCCTTGGCCAGTGAACTAACAATCTTTAGAAGACCTCAGAGGCTTTTAGTAGTGAGTAAGAAAATGACAACTAATTGCAATATGGGAAAACATGAGGTGTCAAGTGTTAGAGGAAAATTATCCAAATTCTGTCTGAGACTCTTAGAATTTGGTTAAGTGCAGTGAGTGGAAAGAACCTAGGAGTATCTGTAGACTTACACTGAAAATATTTATCAGCATGTTGATGTGGTCAGGTGGACATCATCAAGAATGGAAAATGTCCTGCTTTTATAACATTACTTTAAAAATTTCTCAGTTAATTGCAAGAAAAGGTGTCATATACAAAATTAGATCCTGTGGGTAAAAATTTAAATAATTGGTCTGAGATTAGTAGAATTATCTTGCATATCATAGCAAAAGGATTAGGGTTCTTTAATTCTGTAAAAACAAGAGATGTTTTTAAAGTGCTGAAGTCATTAGATTATGTTACTATGATTTCCCTCCATGAAATTTTTTAAATGTTAGAATTAAGAGTGATCTTTGGGTTAAAATATGGCCTGCACTGAAGTCCTGTCAATTATAGTCTTAATAGATTATGTTAGCCCCAAAAGGTAGTGTGGGTACATCTCAAGCAATTTATATAAAATTATGGCTGTATCAAAAATTAGTTGGTTCCTAAGGGAAAGCATCTCTGAGCTCAGAGACTGATTGCAAGGGAAACTCCCTTGCCTCTTCTGATATGTGTCCTATTTTCTGTCTCACATATGGAATATTCTTTTAGTGAATCCTAGATATGACCCAGTTATGCTTTTCTTGTACTCTGTTCAAGTACAGTAGACTTAAATGACGGAGTGCTTATAAAAAAAATACTCTGTGGTCTATTTTCCTTAGATGCACAAATGGCTCTTTTCCTTGCCCAGGGTCACTATTTCCTAATTTTTTATCACAATTTATAATTTATGACCACTTTGCAGGAGTACATGTTACAATTACTGTTTCATAATAAGTAACACATACAGTTTGACTTCAGGGAAACATTCACTACTCATTCTTTGACATGCTGTGAAGGAGAAGGCAAGTTTCTGTGATTCATTAGGCTTTTTCTTTATAAACGCCCTACTTTATTCTGTCTTCAGTTACAAAATCAGGAGCATCAGCATGTGAGATATTGCGTAAGTTTACAAACTTAGCCCGGGTCACATTGCACCATTGGCTTCGCTGCCTTTCTCACTCTGCTGTGTTTCCATAGTGAACCCTAGCACATGCTGATTCGAGAAGAACCCCAGCAACTTGGAGTGCTTGGTTTCCTCTGGAGGTTGAAATGTTCTTTCTCTGGTAGTTTGTATTATCACTGTGACTTTTCCTGGGCTATGAGGTCAGTCTCCCCTTGTTTCACCTGGGGAGGTAGGCCAGTTTTATCATTGCTGAAATTTACTTTGCTTATTTTAACTCACAATCTGGTTTTATAAACACAATCCTGCCAGACTGTGGGTCATTTTTCTCCTTTCAGTGTAGGAAATGAATGAGCATACATGTTGAGAAAAGGATTGATGCTTCATCACCTTTGGAGGGTGCAATTCATTTATGAGAAATCTTGAGAATAATATTTTCCACTGGATTGAAAACTAGCATGGGGCATTTTAAATTCCTTTTAATACACTGATGTTGATAGTCAAAGCTTATTTTGAAATACACAAGTTTTTAAAAATGTTTAATAGATTAACTGTGGGTAGTAAACTAGTATAATAGTACAGGGGCTTTTATACCTCTGCCTAGGCACAGGATAGCATGTGAGTATTTGCACTTGAGATTTTCTCATTGGAAAAGACCCTGATGCTGGGAAAGATTGAGGACAGGAGAAGATGGCATCAGAGGCTGAAACGGTTGGATGGCATCACCGACTCAATGGACATGAGCTTGAGCAAACTCCAGGAGATAATGAAGGACAGGGAAGTCTGGTGTAGTACACTTCATGAGGTTGCAAAGAATCAGACATGACTTAGTGACTGAACAACAGAAATTTACACTTGAATAATTTCTAAATCAGTACAAAACCACTAGCAAACTTATGACTGTGGTCTGTTTGCTTGGCTGCTCACAAATCAGTCTTGATCTTCAGTGAGATCCTGAATGCTTCAGTTATCAATGTCACCAGTATAGATAATTGGACCACTTCTTAGTGCCTTCACCTCCCCAACATAGTCATTGGTGTTCTGGACTTTTGCAGAAGCCTTCTCCTTGGTCTCTTTCTGTTCTTGCTATATACCACAGTTAGCATGTTCATAGCACAGCAACCAGAGAGAGATTTCAGGAATAAATCAGATCCTGCTACACACCTCTGCCTAAATTCCTTTAACACCTTTCTCTTAGGCTTCGGAAAAAAAACTAAACTTGTTATCATGGGCCTATAAGGACCTCCTTGGTCTGGTTTCTGTCTACTTCTCTAAACTCACTTCTGAGTACCCTCCATTGTTCATCATGCTCCAGTGATATTGGCATCCTTCCTATTTCTTGAGTTTGTTGAGCTTGATCCTATCTGAGGGTTTTTGCATTTGTCTGGAATGTTCTTCCCCCAGAAATTCTCATGAGTCATGCTCCCTCTTTAATTCTTGATTCTTTTCAAATGTATCGTCTCATTTTCTGACTACCCTCTCTAAAAAGACACTTCTATCATTCTGTCTCCTTCTCCTGCCCTGTTTTTTTAAACTTTTTAATATTTTAAAATATTTTTACTCACTTTTTTGTTTTCTGTCTTTCCCATTTGGGTGTAAGTTCTGTGAAAGCAAGAATTTAATCTCATTTGTTCATTGGTAGGGCTTCCCTGGTGGCTCAGACAGTAAGGAATCTGCCTGCTATGTGGGAGACCCAGGTTTGATCCCTGGGTCAGGAAAATCCCTTGGAGAAGGGAATGGCTACCCACTCCAGTATTCTTGCCTGGAAAATCCCATGGACGGAGGAGCCTAGTGGGCTGCAGTCCATGGGGTCGCTAAGAGTCGTACATGACTGAGCAACTTCACTTTCACTTTTCACTTTCATGCACTGGAGAAGAAAATGGCAACCCACTCCAGTGTTCTTACCTGGAGAATTCCATGGACAGAGGAGCCTGGCGGGCCACAGTCCATGGGGTTGCAAAGAGTCAGGCATGACTGAGCGATTAATACAGTTCATTCCTAATACCCTCAGTGCCCAATGCAATGCCTGACATAGAGTATTTATTCTGTGGTGAATGAGTAAATAAGTGGATAAGTGACTGAATGGACTTTGGTATTGCTTGTTATTATCCTTGAGCTTGCTCTTTGCTGGATTTTTTCCACAATCTTAAACTTTAGTCAGTATTTATTTAATGGTAATTGCATGTTCTGTGAGGATGTTAAAAAATGGTACTGAGTAACTGTATACAACTTTATAATTCATTTTCGCATATACTTCTCTGTCGTCATCCAAAAGAGATTCCAGACTAATAATCAGAGGAAATAAACCATTCATGAAAAGCTTGTAAGGAGAGGCAACAAAACACAAAATTATTGAAATTAATAGTATCCAAGTTTTACACACACAAAGACACAGTGAGATGTGAAAGGAATAGTTCAAGCCAAGCATTATTAATTTTCACAAAATACTATTGTGAATGAGTTAAAAGGATTAGTTGAAATAGAAATCTATATACAAAGACTGGATTATGGGAAGTCTTGATCAAAGATAGAAGATTGTGTTCAAGGAACAGCAAGTTTTGCTTTGATAGGAAGAGACTATGTATAACTGGCTGTTGTGACACTGAGTATGATAAGAATTTCTGTGTGTGTGTGCTGATGGAGAGGAAATATATGTTAGCAGAGTTATAGGAAAATTTGAAGCTGGTCATAAAAACTTTTGAAGCTAGTGAACAAGGAACTCCTCCAGATTTTTAGAAGGGCATTGACAGTATGGAGAGAAATAACTTTCTAATGAACTATACAGTGTGGGCTGAAAAGAGGTGAGTTGAATTACGTAGAAAGGAGCCTGGGATGTTGTTGGACTATTAAATTGACAGTTCCAGATGAACTGTCCACTTGGAATTGGTTTCTTTTCACTAAGGTCCATAAATTAATCATCACAATGGCAATTTCTCAAGGGGTAAGTTACCAGGAAAATGGTACCACAAACACAGACTAGGTAATATGTAGGCCAACATTCCCATTTTCTTCAGTGTAAGTATGCTTAAAACAAGCTGACTTCAGTACATTCCCTGGGCCAGCTCTTTGCTTTCACAAGTGTTTTAGAGTCCAAAATGTTGATGCCAGTTGTTTAGTACTAGTACTTTGTTGCTCAGTCGTGTCCGACTCTTTGTGACCCCATGGACTGTAGCCTACCAGGCTCCTTCCTCCATGGGATTCTCCAGGCAAGAGTACTGGAGTGGGTTGCCATTTCCTTCTCCAGGGGATCTTCCCAACCCAGGGATCGAACCCTGGTCTTCCGCATTGCGGGCAGACGCTTTAACCTCTGAGCTACCAGGGAAGCCTTTGCCAATTGTTTAGCACTGTAAATTACTTTGTAAATAACTATTAAAATCCATATAAATAATTATTGTGCTAAGTTGCCTCAGTCATGTTTGACTCTTTGCAACCCTATGAACTGTAGCCCACCAGGCTCCTTTGTCCATGGCAGATTTTCTGTCATGGATTTCTCCTCTGTCATGGATTTTCCAGGCAAGAAAACTGGAATGGGTTGCCATGCTCTCCTCCAGGAGATCTTTCCAACCAGGGACTGAACCTGTATCTCTTACGTCTTCTATATTGACAGGTGGGTTCTTTACCACTAGTGCTACCTGGGAAACCCTAAGTAATTATTGGTAATTTTTAAAGAATATTAAAAAACTTGATCTTAATATTTTCTTTGTGAGTCAAGCTGATTTGCGGACCTAATTCTGTAATTTACTGTGGTTCTGTTCCTGAACATTAGCTTCTTTGTATGACAGTATTGTACTGGTTTCTTCCTCAGTGATATTTTGAAAAATATAATATACTTTTTTATTTATCTCACTTCTTTCCTCTGAATTTTTAAAATTATAAAATGTTGAGATTGAAGGGGACCAAGAGATGTCATATTTCATCTCAGTCAAGATCATGTCTAAAATATATTAGCAAGATGAAAATCTATTATACTTGCTTCCATGACTGTTTGCTACTGCTAAGCCACTTCAGTCATGTCCGACTCTGTGTGACCCCATAGACGGCAGCCCACCAGGCTCCCCCATCCCTGGGATTCTCCAAGCAAGAACACTGGAGTGGGTTGCCATTTCCTTCTCCAATGCATGAAAGTGAAAAGTGAAAGTGAAGTTGCTCAGTCATGTCCGACTTCCATGACTGTTTAGCCCAGTGTTTTTACCAAGCTCAGGACAGAGAGCTATGGAGGAATGAGAGTTTGTGATTTATCTTGTCCATTGCTCATCCTCACTGCTCATTCTATCTACCTTCTTCTTCACTCTTCCTTTCTGAGTTAGTTACATCATTTGGACATTGCCTTGTGAGCTAATAGCTTTCTCCAGGAACATTTGCATTTTAATGATAATTCTACCATGTACCATGCGTGCATACATTATTTCAAATCCTTAAAAACCCCCTTAGATAGTACTATCCTCTGTTATCAACAAGAAAATCAAGGCTTTGAGAACTTGAATAATTTGCCCAAAGTTACAAAACCAACATACGATTAACAGTTCCAGAGTTCGAATTTCTCTGATTCCAAAATCTATGCTCTTTCTGTCACATCATACATTGATTCTTACAGAAGCCTAAAGCTCTTAAGACTCAAAAGAAGGCAGAAACATAACTGGCTGGTGAAAGTTTTGATAGGGGATAAGGATATTCTAGGTAAGATAAAACTGTTTAACTATCCCACATAGTGAACATTCACTTAATTTGCTTCTATTAGGAAGCATCTTTTGTTCAACCACTGGAATGTTAGACCTAAGTCTACTTGGAAGTAGTCACTGATTCCTTATTTGCAAATACAGTTCATCATTCTTGTCTGGTAACTGTTGCAGCCAGTAGGAACCCACATGTGCTCTTCATACAGAGGGAGAAGGAAAGAACAGTCCTTCAGCCCAGGTACCTAGACAACTTATGGGGCATCTCAGGTGGTTGAAGTTGGGTCAGACCTGTTTTTATACCCACACAGCTGCAGCCACATGGCATCAACTTGCACCTGTTTACTCCAGATCTTCTTCCTTCCCAGGTACCTAATATCCTTACTAGCTACTGAGGCAGACATTATCAGAGGTTCACTTGAATTACTGGAAAATTCTTCTTCATATCTCTGTGCCACTTTTTCTCTCAGGTTTTCTGAGTGACAAGGGCTAATTAAATGCAAGGGGCTTCAGAGTGCTGCAAACAGCACTTTTCCTGCTCGTTTCTTCTTGAAAACATCTTCCCCTGGCCTTTTAACCTCCTCCGTCTTCTTTTAGTCACCTTGCAGGCTCTCTTAGTTCACCCATGGATGGACTCCATTGCTTTAGTTGGATTCCAAAACTGGGCACTGTGGTTGGCGGGACTTGACCAATGAAGTATAAAGCAGCAATTATTTATATTCTTTGTGACTGATTCTCCTTTGCTACTTCCTGAAGTTGTTTTAATTATTCCTTTCTATTCTTATAGAAAACCAACTTAACCTTTATTTTATTGAGATGTAGAAGGGTCATTTTCTAAGTTTAGCAAGGAAAGAGGTGAATTTTACCAGGAAGGGCTATGTTTTCTTCTTCCTCAGCTAAAAAGAGAGTTGGGGTTGCCTTTGTGTTTTCCTTGTGGTTAAAAATGCGCAATTGCTTGTTTTGCAATAGGTTTTGTTTTGTGTTGTATGCAATTTTCTTTTATATCTTTTTTTCCCTTAAAATTAAATCCAGTAAAATATGAAAGAAAGAGAAGTGAAATAATCTCCACAGCTGCTGTGTTTTCCTGGAAGGCAAAGACATCTCAATTTTAAAGTTGGTCTTAAAACATGAAATCATTGTTCTTTCAAACAGCTGTCTGGTCAAAACTGTTTTGTAGTGTACATTTTTAAACAGCAATTTTTAAAAAACCACTAGGCGCTTTGTAAAGATTTCCTTTATCTGGGTTATGGATTATTTTCAGTCTTTTGAGTAATTGTTAAAGTGATGAAACTTACTGGAATAAAACAGATGTCTGTTTTTTCTTTTGTTGTTTAGAAGGAAGAAGGAAATGTCATTGGGATATTGGGACTTACTTGGTACCTTGACAGTGAAGTCTAAATAAATGATTTTTAGTGTCTTAGAATTCCATTTACTATCAATTTTTGTACGTACTTAAGCTTCATGAGAATAGGGACCTTGTTTGTCTTAATCACCATGTGTCCCTCGGGGCCTCACACAGTACCTGGCACATAGCTTCTCAACCAATGTTTATTAAACAAATCAGTAAATGAATGCCACAAGAACCATTATATGGAATGATACATAATGTATTCCTCTTTCTGTTATGTTTTATGGAGACACCTGGCACGAATGTCTTCCTTAATAGAAACTTGAAGGTTGAAAATATATCTCACAGTCTCTACTGTTTTTAAACTAGTCCATTATGGATCTTTTAACTGGGATTTTATGTAAATCAGCTCTGATACTATTTATATTTCTACCACCTCTAGAAGTAATAAACTCCTTAAACAGAAGGTATAGTTCAGTTCAAATGATGTATAAGTAAGGCTTTAGAAGAATACAAAGAGGAAAATTTATGTAATTAATGCTACTAGGGAAGATTCAGGGGAAGGATTATTTGGGTTGAGGCTCTAAGGCTGAGTGGAAGTTTGCCAGGTGGTTAAGAAGGCAGAAGAACATAAGCAACATTGAATGGAAAGGCCTGAAGGTTGAAAGGGCATACCGTGAGACCCTGGTCATAGAACCACCATTATTATCATTATCACCTTCTACATAAATATTACTCCTTCACACAAGACATAGGTTGCCGTTGAATTGCTTGATTTTTTTTCTTTTCCTTTTTTTAATTGCAGTGCTTGATTTTTTTTTTCAGCCTGATTTATTTTCTTTGAAGAGTCATTTACATCCATTATGGTAGAAACTATAAGTGCACCTAAAGTGGCTTCCCCACACAAGTCAGTAAATAGCCAGGCTTCCTGCAGATGAGGTTTTGACAAACTTTTTGCAGCAAGGAAATTAATGTGTGTACGTACAGATTTTGTGCATTAAGCAATTTTGCACATCTGGTTGTATGCTGCTCACCCCAATTCTGGTATCTCTTAAAGGAACCAGTGAGGTGCTAGGATAGGTCCAGGACAGGAGCGGTGCTGGCTACCTGAGTGGAGTTCCTAGTCACAAAGCATCCCAAACTTCCCAGGTGCACTCAGGACATCTTTTTGTAGCTACAAACAGAAGAGTGGCATGAAAACCTATCTTTCCAGTGATAAAGACACATACGAAATGTTCAAACATGAGTTCAAGGAGCTGTCTTTGATATAATTTGACATGATAATATCAATAGATAATAATTTTAAATAGCTTGAAAGACATATTTTGTGGGGAGCCATTGTGTAAAACCATTGATACCACATCTGTGCCAGTCTCTCTCAGTTCTTCTAAAATTTTCATCTACCCTATTCTCTTTAACAGTAGCTCATTAGTGATAAACTTGTAAATATCCTCACCCCAATCCCAGGCTCTGAGAATTCTCAGCAAACTCTCTCTAGGTGTTTGGGGGACTATGACTCTGTAACTCCACTGTTATATCACATGGTTGTTTTTTGGCTTCTTAATCGTACTGTGCCTTCTAGGAATAGACATTGCTTCTCCTGTGTTGATAGTTATTCATAAATCTTATTTTTTGTAACTTTTTAAATGTCTCTTAAAATTTATATAATCATTATTATTAGCTAGTGATTAACTAAAATAAGAGATCCCACATATGGTGATTCTCAAACAATACATGCCAGGCTAGTGCAAACTGGGCAGCAGTTCATAATGAGGCATCACACTGCAGGATCAATGGCGGCTCTATATTTATCCCTCAGATTTTAGAAATGCTGAGTTTGAGCTTAAGCAGATTATTATCCCAACCTCTTCTGACCTAATAAATGAGACCGACTGAGAATAACTGTGGTTCCCTCTCTGCTTTCTTCACCAGTTGCCTTTTATTCCCTTCTTAAGTCTTTCACTGCTTTGGACTAAATGAAGTTTGGATTGCAACAACATTTTTTTTTAAACAATATTGTAATATTGGCTAATTTGCTATTGGTTATGCCCGAGTAGACACATGACCTGTGGCTGTCTGGCTTGTCCTCCTATGGGAAAATACTTAATGAGGCTAATAAGCTGTATTAAAATAAAATAAACAAATTCACATGGCACTTCGCATCACAGCCACATGTGGTATGGTTATTATTAATTATCCTGAGACACCAGTCCCACATCTTCAGCTGCCTTCTGGGCATTTTCACTCAGAAAATGTCACTTCCTGTTTAACCCACCTGGAACCAAAATTATTATTCTCTCTTCAAAGCTGCCCCTCACTTTTGGAGTTTTCAGGGGCCAATAAACCACACCCATTTCTCCTCTTCTCCAATTCAGATTTGTTGTTGTTACTGTTTCTAGAGGCACAGTATGCAAACAGATAAGGCATGAAACAGACAGATCTAGATGTGTGGCCAAGTGCCTTGTTAATACTTCAGCCCTCAGTAATCATAGACAAAGCTGAGCAGCCACAGGCCTCTCCCACAGGGCAGAACTCACCAGAGCATCTTGGAATGAGAGAGAAATGCATGTGTCCTACAGGCACAAGCTGCTCAATTTCGCTTTTATAATCCACCAATCATGTCAGTTAGTCTGTCTCCTCTTTTGGAGGAGAAACAATGAAGTCTGGAGAAAAGGAGCTGGGAGCAGAAAGTCCTTCAGGAAGCCAGATCAAGTTCCTACTAAGGAATCCAGACTTTCTATTTTTATTTAGATTACTTTCTTGAATTGTGTGACATAAGATTATTTTAGCATTTGAGTATGAGGAAGAATATTTAGATATTAAATATGTTATATTGCAAGAATTTTTACCTCTTAAATTATCATCTTAAATTGCCTTCTTTATGATCTCTTTCATCAAAAATAAGACCTCACAATTATAACCCAAACTCATGCTTTCAGCTCTTTTATCGTGACTGTGATTAATGCTGACATGGACCTGGCACCGTGGCGGTTGGCAGCCAGAGAAAGTCAGGAGTGGTGGTGACTCAGCTGATTCTGCAGCCGCACTTACAGTAAATGTGTTTTGCAATGCTCTTATATTTTAAAATATTTTTCTAAAAATTAAGACTTTTTTCGTTTAAAATTTTTGTTTCTTCACTGTGTCAGGAAAAAGGAAATATCAAAGCCTGATATCAAAGATCAGTGATCTTTATCCTAAAACAGTGGGGAACTCTTGATGGGGTCGGTTTTTGCTGCAGAATGGAGAGTAGAGGAGTAGAGCAAGTAGAAGAGTTAGTTTTGGGTAGTAGTCAGGTGAAAGACAACAATGTCCTGGACTAAAATGGAGGCAGTGGAGATGGAAAAATGGGAGATTGCTTAGACGGCTGTGTGGAAAGGACTGATTGAAGTGTGAGAAAAGAAACATCTAGAATGACATCTACCACAAGCAACTAGGTGGAAGGCAGCACCATTTGCTAATATGAGGAAACTTTGGAGGAAGAGATTTTGAGAGTAAATCAAGATTTTGAAAGTGGAAACATCCAGAATTTAATGGTAGCTTGGAGAAGAAGTCTGAGGCTTGTGAGTGGTCAGCTTATACATGGTACTGAATGCAAATGGTTTCTTTCCAGACTCCTCATAGAAAATTCTCTTAGGAAAAACCCTACCTGGCAATGGTGGGTGGATATTTTTTCTATTATTGAGGTATAATTGACATATAATGTTTATATTAGTTTCAGGTGTACAAGATAATAATTCAATATCTATATACATTATGAGATAATCTCCACAAGTGTAGTTAAGATCCATCAGCATACATGGTTACAAATTGTTTTTCTTGTAGTGAAAACACATAAGACTTGCTCTTTAATCAATTTTCACTTATGCAGTACAGTATATTATTAACTGTGATCACCACACTCTACTTGTCCATAATTTATTTCTTTTCTAATGGAAATTTGTATCTCTTGCCCACCACCCCACCCACTGCTTTTGACAACCAACAGTCGCATTGGAGAAGGAAATGGCAACCCACTCCAGTATTCTTGCCTGGAGAATCCCAAGGACAGAGGAGTCTGGTGGGCTGCCTTCTATGGGGTCACACAGAGTCGGACACAACTAAAGCGACTTAGCAGCAGCAGCAGCAATCTTTTCTCTATATCTGTGAGGTTGGTTTTTGTTTTGTGTTTTATAGGATTCAACATAAAAGACAGATCATACAACATTTTATTTGTGAGAATTATTTTACTTAGCATAATATATATATATATAAATAAAAATAACATTTTCTTTATCCATTCATGCTTTGATGGATACTTAGGTTTTTTCAATTTTTTTGGAGTTAATGTCTTAATTTACTTTGAATAAACCCAGGAGTGAATTGCTGGATCTTACTATAGTTATATTTTTAATTTTTTGTGCAACCTCCATACTCTTTTCTGCAGTTAGTGCTCCAATATACCTTCCCGCCAACTGTGTATAAGAGTTCCCTTTTCTCCATATCCTCACCAATATTTACTTCTTGTCTTTTTTTTTTTGCTTAAAATTTTTTTTATTTATTTTTTAATTGAAGGATAATTGCTTTATAGAATTTTGTTGTTTTCTGTCAAACCTCAACATGAATCAGCCATAGGTATACATATATCCCTTCCCTCTGAACCTCCCTCCCATCTCCCGCCCCATCCCACCCCCTAAGTTGATACAGAGTCCCTGTTTGAGTTTCCTCAGCCCTACAGCAAATTCCCATTTGCTATCTATTTTACATATAGTAGTGTAAGTTTCCATGTTACTGTCTCCATATATCTCACCCTCTCCTCCTCTTTCCCCATGTCCATAAGTCTGTTCTCTATGTGTGTTTCTCTATTGCTGCCCTGCAAAGAAATTCTTCAGTACCATTTTTCTAGATTCTATATATATGTGTTATTATATGATATTTATCTTTCTCTTTCTGACTTACTTCACTCTGTATAATAGGCTCTAGGTTCATCCATCTCTTTGGAACTGACTCAAACGTGTTCCTTTTTATGGCTGAGTAATATTCCATTGTGTGTATGTACCACAACTTCTTTATCCATTCATCTGTCAGTGGACATCTAGGTTGTGTCCATGTTCTAGCTATTGTAAATAGTGCTGCAATGAACAATGGGATACATGTGTCTTTTTAAGTTTTAGTTTCCTCAGGGTATGTGCCTAGGAGTGAGATTGCTGGATCATATGGTGGTTTTATTCCTAGTTTTTTAAGGAATCTCCATACCATCTTCCATAGTGGCTGTATCAATTTACATTCCTACCAACAGTGCAAGGGCATTCCCTTTTCTCCACACCCTCTCCAGCATTTATTGTTTGTAGACTTTTTGATGGTGGCCATTCTTACAGGTTTGAGGTGAACTCTCATTGTAGTTTTGATTTGCATTTCTCTAATAATGAGCAATGTTGAGCATCTTTTCATGTGTTTGTTAGCCATCTGTATGTTTAGATCTTTTCCCCTCTTTTTGATTGGGTTGTTTGTTTTTCTGATATTGAGTTATATGAGCTGCTTGTATATTTTAGAAATTAATCCTTTGTCAGTTGTTTCATTTGCTATTATTTTCTCCCATTCTGAGGGCTGTCTTTTCACCTTATAATTTCCTTTGCTGTGCAAAAGCTTTTAGGTTTAATCAGGTCCCACTTGTTTACTTTGTTTTTATTTCCATTACTCTAGGAGGTGGGTCATAGAGAATCTTGTTTTGACTTATGTCATGGAGTGTTCTATGTTTTTCTCTAAGAGTTTTATAGTTTCTGGTCTTACATTTAGGTCTTTAATCCATTTTGAGTTTATCTTTGTGTAAGGTGTTAGGGGTGTTCTAATTTCATTCTTTTACACGTAGTTGTCCAGTTTTCCCAGCACCATTTGTTGAAGAGGCTGTCTTTGCTCCATTGTATATTCTTGCCTCCTCTGTCAAAAATAAGTTACCCATAGGTGCATGGCTTTGTTTCTTGGCTTTATATTTTGTTACATTGGTCTGTATTTCTGTTTTTGTACCAGTACCATACTGTCTTGATGACTGTAGCTTTGTAGTATATTCTGAAGTCAGGAAGGTTGATTCTTTCAGCTCCATTCTTCTTTCTCAAGATGGCTTTGGCTATTCAGTCTTTTGTGTTTCCATATGAATTGTGAAATCTTTTGTTCTAGTTCTGTGAAAAATTCCATTGATAATTTGATAGGGATCACATTCAATCTGTAGATTGCATTTGGTAGTATAGTCATTTTCACAATATTTATTCTTCCTACCCTGGAACATGGGATATCTCTCCATCTGTTTATGTCATCTTTGATTTCTTTCATCAGTGTCTTATAATTTTCTGTGTACAGTTCTTTTGTCTCCTTAGGTAAGTTTATTCCTAGATATTTAATTTTTTTTCTTGCAATGGAGAATGGGATTGATTTATTAATTTCTCTTTTGGATTTTTTATTGTTAGTATATAGAAATGAAAGTGATTTCTGTGTATTGATTTTATATCCTGCAACTTTGCTAAATTCACTGATTAGCTCTAGTAATTTTCTCATACTATGTTTAGGGTTTTCTATGTACAGTATCATGTCATCTGCAAACAGTGAGCGCTTTACTTCTTTTCCAACTATTCCATTGATAATTTGATAGGGATCACATTCAATCTGTAGATTGCATTTGGTAGTATAGTCATTTTCACAATATTTATTCTTCCTACCCTGGAACATGGGATATCTCTCCATCTGTTTATGTCATCTTTGATTTCTTTCATCAGTGTCTTATAATTTTCTGTGTACAGTTCTTTTGTCTCCTTAGGTAAGTTTATTCCTAGATATTTAATTTTTTTTCTTGCAATGGAGAATGGGATTGATTTATTAATTTCTCTTTTGGATTTTTTATTGTTAGTATATAGAAATGAAAGTGATTTCTGTGTATTGATTTTATATCCTGCAACTTTGCTAAATTCACTGATTAGCTCTAGTAATTTTCTCATACTATGTTTAGGGTTTTCTATGTACAGTATCATGTCATCTGCAAACAGTGAGCGCTTTACTTCTTTTCCAACCTGGATTCCTTTTATTTCTTTTTCTTCTCTGATTGCTGTAGCTAGGACTTCCAAAACTATGTTGAATAATAGTGGTGAAAGTGGACACCCTTGTCTTGTTCCTGATCTTAGGGGGAGTGCTTTCAGTTTTTCACCATGGAGAATAATGTTTGCTGTAGGCTTATCATATATGGCCTTTACCATGTTGAGGTAGGTTCCTTCTATGCCCATTTTTTGAAGAGTTTTAATCATAAATGGGTGCTGAATTTTGTCAAAGGCTTTTTCTGCATCTGTTGAGATGATCATATGGTTTTCTCTTTCAATTCGTTAATATGGTGTATCACATTGATTGATTTGCATATATTGAAGAATCCTTGCATCCCTGGAATAAACTCAACTTGATCATGGTGTTTGAGCTTTTTCATGTGTTGCTGAATTCTGTTTGCTAAAGTTTTGTTGAGGACCTTTGCGTCTATGTTCATCAGTGATATTGGCCTATAGTTTTCTTTTTTGTGTGTTGTCTTTGTCTGGTTTTGGTATCAGGGTGATGGTGGTCTCATAGAATGAGTTTGGAAGTGTTCCTTCCTCTGCTATTTTTTGAAAGAGTTTTAGAGGGATAGGTATTAGATCTTCTCTAACTTTTTGATAGAATTCTCCTGTGAAGCCATCTGGTCCTGGGCTTTTGTTTTTTGGGAGATTTTTGATCACAGATTCAATTTCAGTGCTTGTAACTGGGTTGTTCATAATTTCTGTTTCTTCCTGGTTCAGTCTGAACTTTTATAAGAATTGAACTTTTATATGAATCTGTCCATTTCTTCCAGGTTATCCATTTTATTGCCATATAGTTGTTCATAATAGTCTCTGATAATCCTTTGTATTTCTGCATTGTCTGTTGTAACCTCTCCTTTTTCATGTCTAGAAAAATTCTGTTGATTTGATTATTCTTTTTTTCTTGATGAATCTGGCTAAAGATTTGTCAATATTGTTTATCTTCTCAAAGAACCAGCTTTTAAATTTCTTAGTCTTTACTGTTGTTTCTTTCCTTTCTTTTTCATTTATTTCTGCTCTGATCTTTATGATGTATTTCCTTCAGCTAGTTTTGGGGGTTTTGCTCTTCTTTTTCCGGTTGTTTTAGGTGTACGTTAGACTGTCTAAGCGATGTTTTTCCTGTTTCCTGAGTTGGGACCGTATTGCTATAAACTCCCCTCTTGGAACTGCTTCTGCTGCATCTTCCCTCTCAGTGCTTCTGCTGCAGCCTGTAGGTTTTTAGTTGTCATCTTTTCATTGTCATTTGTTTCTAGAAATTTTTTGATTTCCCTTTTGATTTCTTCAGTAACCTGTTGGCTATTTAGAAACGTATTGTTTAATCTTCATGTGTTTGTGTTTTTTACAGTTTTTCCTTGTAATTGATATCTAGTCTCACAGGGTTGTTGTTGGAAAAGATGCTTGATACAATTTAAATTTTCTTAAATTTACTGAGATTTGATTTGTAACCCAAGGTGTGGTCTATCCTGGAGAATGTGCCATGTGCACTTGAGAAGAAGGTGTATTCTTCTGCATTTGGATGGAATGACCTGAAGATATTAATGAGATCCATCTCATCTAATATATCATTTAAGACTTGTGTTTCCTTATTAATTTGCTATTTTGATGATCTGTCCATTGGTGTGAGTGGGGTGTTAAAGTCTCCTATGTTACTGTCAATTTCTCCTTTTATGTCTGTTAATGTTTGTCTTATGTAATGAGGTGCTCCTGTGTTGTGTGCATAGATATTTACAATTGTTATGTCTTCCTCTTGGACTGATCCCTTGATCATTATGTAGTGTCCTTCCTTATCTCTTGTAATTTTCTTTATTTTAAGATCTATTTTGTCTGATATAAGAATTGCTACTCCAGCTTTCTTTTCTTCCCATTTGAATGGAATATCTTTTTCTATCCTCTCACTTTCAGTCTAAATGTGTCTTTAGGTCTGAAGTGGGTTTCTTGTAGACAGCATATTTATGAGGTGCTCCTGTGTTGTGTGCATAGATATTTACAATTGTTATGTCTTCCTCTTGGACTGATCCCTTGATCATTATGTAGTGTCCTTCCTTATCTCTTGTAATTTTCTTTATTTTAAGATCTATTTTGTCTGATATAAGAATTGCTACTCCAGCTTTCTTTTCTTCCCATTTGAATGGAATATCTTTTTCTATCCTCTCACTTTCAGTCTAAATGTGTCTTTAGGTCTGAAGTGGGTTTCTTGTAGACAGCATATTTATGGGTCTTATTTTTGTATCCATTCAGCCAGTCTGTGTCTTTTGGTTAAGCATTGACTCTATTTACATTTAAAGTAATTATTGATATATATGTTACTATTGCCATTTTCTTAATTGTTTGGGGTTTGATTTTGTAGATCTTTTTCTTCTCTTGAATTTCTTGACTATATAATCCCTTTAACATTTGTTGTAAAGCTGGTTTGGTGGTACTGAATTCTCTTAACTTTTGCTTGTCTGAAAAGCTTTTCATTTCTCTGTTAATTTTGAATGAGATCTTTGCCAGGTACAATAATCTTGGTTGTAGGTTTTTCTCCTTTCCCTTCCAGTACTTTAAGTCTATCCTGCCATTCCATTCTGGCCTGCAGAAGATCTGCTTAAACATATGGGGTTTCCCTTGTATGTTACTTGTTGCTTTGCCCTTACTGATTTTAATATTCTTTCTTTGTGTTTAGTCTTTGTTAGTTTGATTAGTATGTGTCTTGGCATGTTTCTTTCTCCTTGGGTTTATCCTCTATGGGACTCTTTGCACCTATTGGACTGATTGACTATTTCCTTTTTCATGTTGGGGAAATTTTCAACTATAATCTCTTCAAAATTTTTCTCATACCCTTTCTTTTACTCTTCTTCTGTGATCCCTATAATTCAAATGTTAGTGTGTTTGGTATTGTCCCAGAAGTCTCTGAGACTATCCTCAGTTCTTTTCATTCTTTTTGCTTTACTCTGCTCTTCAGAAATTATTTTCACTATTTTATTTTCAAGCTCACTGACTCGTTCTTCTGCTTCAGATATTCTGCTATTGATTCCTTGTAGAGTATTTTTAATTTCATTAATTGTGTTGTTTATCTCTGTATGTTTATTCTTTAATTCTTTTAGGTCTTTGTTAATTGATTCTTGCATTTTCTACATTCTGTTTTCAAGGTTTTGATCAGTTTTACTATCATTATTCTGAATTATTTTTCGGTATTTTGCCTATTTCCTCTTCATTTATTTGGACATCTGTGATTCTAGTTTGTTCCTCCATTTGTGTAGTATTTCTTTCCTTTTCCATTACGTTTTTTAAAAAATTATTGTCTTTGTGGTCTCCTTTTCCCAGGATTCAAGGTTGAATTCTTTTTCTTTTCATTTCTGCCCTCCTAAGATTGGTCTAGTGATTTGCATAAGCTTCGCATAGGGTAAGATTTGTGCTGAGTTTTTGTTGTTGTTGTTGTTTGTTTTCCCTCTGATGGGCAAGACTGAGTGAGGTGGTAACTCTATCTACTGATGATTGGGTTTGTATTTTTGTTTGTTTAGACGAGGCATCCTACACAGGGTGCTACTGGTGGTTGGGTGATTCTGTGTCTTGTATTCAATCGATTTCCTTTGTGTGAATTCTCACTATTTGATACTCCCTAGGGTAGGGTTTCAGTTCAGTTCAGTTCAGTTGCTCAGTCCTGTCCGACTCTTTGCGACCACATGAATCGCAGCACGCCAGGCTTCCCTGTTTATCACCAACTCCCAGAGTTCACTCAGACTCACGTCCATTGAGTCCGTGATGCCATCCAGCCATCTCATCCTCAGTCGTCCCCTTCTCCTCCTGCCCCCAAACCCTCCCAGCATCAGGGTCTTTTCCAATGAGTCAACTCTTCGCATGAGGTGGCCAAAGTGCTGGAGCTTCAGTTTTANTAGACAGGATGTGACCTGTGGAATACTCCATAGTTGCCATCACTCTCTAATACCATGTCCAGGCCAACTATACTCCTGTACATTCTATTCTAGTTTCACTAGGCATATAAGTTTGAAATGTAAGCTCATAGTAGTAGAGCAATTGCCATGTGCCAGGCAATTACAGGCATTTGTATATATTATCTCATTTAATTTTCACAGTTGTCCCCTTAGGGAGGTACATTTTACAGACTAAAAAACTGAGCTTAGAGAGCTAAAGAAACTTTCTCAAATTTATGCAGCTAGGAATTAGTTCAGGCAAGATCCCGATCTAGGCTATTTGTTCCCAGAAGCTGTACTCTTAACCACTATGTTCTATTGCTTAAAATATTTCTAAAGTCATGTGATCTGCCAGTAGTGAGTGAAGGATTAAAGAGCCTGCAGAATTAAACACCCCCCAAAAAATATCTGAATCCAAATCCAGACTCCACCACTGCTTACCTGCATATGTGTGGGATTCTTGTGAATTTTAAATGAGTAAAAGTATGGTAAACCCTCATCACAGAAGACTTGCTCAAAAGGAAGCTTCTCCATCTTTGGCTGCAAAGAATATAATCAATCTGATTTTGGTGTTGACCATCTGGTGATGTCCATGTGTAGAGTCTTCTCTTGTGTTGTTGGAAGAGGGTGTTTGCTATGACCAGTGTATTTTCTTGGCAAAACTCTATTAGTCTTTGCCCTGCTTCATCCCACATTCCAAGGCCAAATTTGCCTGTTACTCCAGGTGTTTCCTGATTTCCTACTTTTGCATTCCAGTCCCCTATAATGAAAAGGACATCTTTTTTGAGTGTTAGTTCTAAAAGATCTTGTAGGTCTTCATAAAACTGTTCAACTTCAGCTTCTTCAGCGTTACTGGTTGGGGCATAGACTTGGATAACTGTGATATTGAATCATTTGCCTTGGAAATGAACAGAGATCATTCTGTCGTTTTTGAGATTGCATCCAAGTACTGCATTTCGGACTCTTTTGTTGACCATGATGGCTACTCCATTTCTTTTGAGGGATTCCTGCCCACAGTAGTAGATATAATAGTCATAGTAGATATAATAGGGTAGGGTTTAGGAGAAGGCAATGGCACCCCACTCCAGTATTCTTGCCTGGAAAATTCCATGGACGGAGGAGCCTGGTAGGCTGCAGTCCATGGGGTCTCAAAGAGTTGGACACGACTGAGTGACTTCCCTTTCACTTTTCACTTTCATGCACTGGAGAAGGAAATGGCAACCCACTCCAGTGTTCTTGCCTGGAGAATCCCAGGGATGGGGGAGCCTGGTGGGCTGCCGTCTATGGGGTTGCACAGAGTCAGACACAACTGAAGTGACTTAGCAGCAGCAGCAGCAGCAACCGGTAGGGTTTGGAGTCAGTGTTCCCACTCCAAAAGCTCACGGCTTGATCTCTTGTCCTAAAATCCAGAAGTTCAGATGCTCTCAAGTCTTGCTGAAGTTGGAGCCTGAAGATCAAGTGAAGCCAGCACTCTTTCCCCTTACCTTAAGTTTGTCTCTGGGCAAGTGTGTGTGCATGTGTGAGTGTGTGTGTGCCTACTTCTTGTATTTTTGATAACAGCCATTCTCACAAGTGTGCGATGATGATACCTCATCAGGATTTTGACTTGCATTTCCCTGATGATTAGTGAAATTGAGTGTCTTTTCCTGTACTTGTTGGCCATCTGTATCTCTTCTATGGAAAACCTCTATTCAGTTCCTCTGGCCATTTTAAAAATCAGCTTGTTTTGTTGTTGGTTTTGAGTTATACATTCTTTTTATATTTGGTTATTAACCCCTTTACCATACATATAATTTGCAAATATTTTCTCCCATTATATATGTTGCCTTTTCATTCTGTTGATGGTTTCCTTTGCTGTACAAAGGAATTTTTAGCTTAATGTAATTTTGTTGCCTTTGCATTTGGTGTTAAATCTAAAAAATCTTCACCAAGACCTGTGTTAAGCAGCTCAATGCTTATGTTTTCTTCTAGGAGTTTTATGGTTTCAGCTCTTAAATTCAAATTGCTAATCCATTGTATATTTATTTATGTGTGTGGTGCAGGATAGTGGTCTGGTTTTATTCTTTTGCATGTGACTGCCAAGTTTCCTCAACAGAATTTATTGAAGGGTCTGTCCTTTCTGCAATGTATATTCTTGGTTCTCTGTCGGAAATTAATTTACCATGTATGTACAGGTTTATTTCTGGCCTTTCTATTCTGTTATATTGATCTATGTGTCTTTTTTTTATGTTAGTACTATGCTATTTTGATTACTCTAGGTTTGTGCTGTAGTCTGAAATCAGGGAATATGATACCTTCACCTTTATTCTTCCTCAAGATTTCTTTGACTATTCAAGGTCATACTTTTAAACATTTTATTATACTCAATTTTCTATCTTACTTTTTAGCAGTTTTACATATTTATTCATAGGTGAGATTGGTTTATAGAGACATAGCCCAAAGTTTGGTCCTTAAAATACACACTAGGTTTGTGAGAAATTCAAGGAGAAAAGTTTATAAGGTCAAATAAACTTGGAGGATTCTACTTAGCATGTTCTTTTCCTCATTTTCAGTGTATATTGGCTTATTAATGTTTCTGAGATGTGCTGCATAGAAGAATCTTTCCCTTAAATTTTGGAAAGAACTATAAACTCTCTGAGATCAGAACTATTTTGAAAAAAAGTTTTAATTGTTTTCTAGTTTATCCTGTGGATATTGGTCAGTTGAAATTTTATGATTCTTATTTCATTTCTTAGAAATTGTCTCCAACATTGATACTTATAAATTTACTATCATAAAAGTCTACATGCAAGCATGTGCATGCTAACTCCCTTCAGTAGTGTCTACTTTTTGAGACCCTGTGGACTGTAACCCACCAGGTTCCTCTATCCTTGGGATTCTCCAAGCAAGAATAGTAGAGTAAGTTGTCATGCCCTTCTCTAGGGCATCTTCCCAATCCAGGGATTGAACCCATGTCTCTTGCATTTCCTGAATTGAGAGATGGGTTCTTTACCACTGGTGCTACCTGGGATGCCAAAAGTATACTTAAAATATCTTAAAATAATTTAATCTGCTCCCTGTTAAAGTATAAGTCCCATTCCTGATTTTGATTGTTTTTCTCATCTTTTATTTACTAGATATTACAGAGCTGTTTCTTTATTTTATCCATCAAAGAAGAAACTGTAAATTTTACCAATGATAATTCAGTTTTCCATAATTAGTTCCTAACTTTATTATATCCTACAGTTTGCTCTGTCTAGTTTTATACTTTCTCAACTTGTTAAATGCTGACAGTGTATTTTTGCTTCTTTTTTAAAACCATTACTTTTACTATATGGATCTTTGTCAGCAAAGTGATGTCTTTGCTTTTTAATAGGCTGCCTAGGTTTGTCATAACTTTTCTTCCAAGGATCAAATGTCTTTTAACTTCATGACTGCAGTCACCATCAGCAGTGATTTTGGAACCCAGTGTCATATAAGATAATAAATAGCACAGCCTGGATTTTAATACGAGTCTATGGTCTTTATCCTACTATGTTTTAATTAAACTTACATTAGTAAAAGTTTACTGTCCATAATGCAGGTAAAAATTCTGCCAGATTTCTTCCTTACATCTGAATAATATTGTATCACAAGATTTGTGATAAGTTGCTGGCATCTCATTTTCAGAAAATCCGTTTAAAATAGAGCAAATTCACAAGAATGGAAGAAGGATGCAGTGTTATCTAGAATCCTCTTCGTATGAGAAATGCTTAGAAAAGTGCAAAAGGGTTAGCTTAGGGACTGGAAGACTTGTGGGACACGTTATATCTGGTCTCAGATGTTTGAAGACCTGTCATAGGCAAGGAAATTAAACTTCACATTTTTAACACTCAAAGACATTCTTATGATGTGAATGAAAGTGGGTTCATGAAATAAATATGGGCTCATGTGGTCATGTTTCCGGCAGTGTAACACTTAAAAGCCTACCTATGGGATATACTTTCTTATGATCATTTTTAATACTGAGATGAATTTTGTTTTTTCAAACTGCAAAACACATAGTTAAGATTGATTTCATGGTGAAATCATTCAGAAGCTCATATCTGTGTGATTGCAGCTGAAATAGACTAAATAAACCAAAAAAACATGCAGTCAGTACAAATTGCTGTGGGTTATCTCTATAGCTACAGCATGTGGTGAGACCCTGGAAGCTGTATCCACAGATTTATGAGACTTCCAGTAAATCAGCTCAGTTCAGTGTTTTAGACCTGTATCCAACTCTCTTTGGATGTCTAGACACAGCCCAAGACGAGGCTTCAAAAATGGGTAAAAATGAGGCAGCCAAAGCCACCAGAAGCCTTTGACCCTCTTCTAATGTTTCAACCAGATAATTATTTTCCCTCTCAAGAATTTGGCTATCCTTAGAAGGAAAAAAAAATCAAAATTTTCCATGTGAAGAGCCCCTGAAAGAAAATACTCCAGAGAAAGGTCAGTAAGAATGGGCCAAAGCTGAATTCTTCAGATCTGCTTAGAGAGTGTGGAAAGTCTCTACTTTTCCTGCTCTTCAGCTAGCCAAGCACTCCCATGGCATTTGTCCAACTTTGCCTTCCCCGTACCTTTACATCTCAAAGTAACTCATATTGTGCAGTGTAAATGCCTCAGATAGAAACCTAAGTGGTAACTAAAAGCTATTGTATAAAAATAATTAGAAAATTAAAAGCTGATGAATTTTGATTCCACCAAGATAATCCATTACCCTTTCTACTCTGTAGCAAAGATACGACTTTTCAGATTTTCCAACAATAAACTGTCATACTTGGAAGATATATTTCCTTTAAATATACCCCAATTAAATTAACATTTTCATTCTACTTATTATAGTTTGCCTCTTCAAACTTTTTAAATTTTAGGTTTTCTGTAGAAAGTTAAGAATCCAGTCAAAAATGAAAAAAGTGGTTTTAAAAATATGCCCATCCCATAGTTCATTTATTCATTGATACATTTGTTCATTCATAGGACTAATATTTGTTTTGCAAAGGCTGTATGCCAAGGAATGTGGTAGGCCCAGGTGGTGCCATCTCTTAGCTATGTGATTTGGGGAAAGTCACCTAATCTCTCTCAGTCTCATTTTGCTTAACTGTAAAACAGCTTTATGATCAATTTTGCAGAGTTGCTATGGATATTAAAGTAGATAATTTCTCTTATAAGAAGATAAAAACTTAGAAGTTTTTCTTTCACCCTTCTCATCCAGCACTCTATCCGAAAAAAGTCATACACACCAGAGTTGGAAAGTCAAAAGCACTCAAAAGTGCAAACGTCAATCAACTATTTGCAAGACTCATGGAGTGAATTAGATTGAAATCCTTTGAGTGACTAGTGCATGCTTTACCCTGATTAAGGAAAATTGAACTACACAGTTGAAAAAAAGAAAGAAAGAAAGAAAGAAATTTCTTCACTTACTCACTGAAACAATGTGAGAAATGTGGAGACTGCCCCGACCAAAAATTCAGATATCCAACTCTACTTTGAGCCAACTCATAAAATGAACCCAAGTAAGAATTTACCAATAGAGAAGTCCAGGTGGAAAATGCCTGATGATATATTTATTAAAGTTGAACGTGTAGAGTTCCATCTAAATAATTGCTTGAGTGTAACAAAATTGAATACAAAAGGAAAGAAAAATAAAAGGAGCCTCAAAGATGTGAAAACAAAATTCAGAAATAATTTCTAGATACAGAAATACTCTAGACAGATTTGCAGATGTCATGAGATACTATGAAAAGTAAAAGCTTCTAAATCCCTCAAGAAACCAAGAATTATGATTTTATTCCTAAATGTTATATATAAAAATGAATTCAAGAATGATTTGGAAAACTTTTAAAGATAGTCTGTAGAACTGAAAACCACTAAAAAAGAAAATAAAAAATGACCAAGATGAGAAATAAATATGATTAAAATTTTCCTGATCGTAGAAGGTGATTTTCAAACTGGGATGAAAAATAAAAGCCTACTCTAAGGTTAGCATTTATAACAGATATTTCTTTTAAAAACTAAAGTAAATAGATAAAAGCAAAATTATAAAAGAGACAAAGATATGTCAGGCAAATGCAAGTTAAAGAAAAAAATTACAGTAATGTGCAAAAAGCATATAATGAAATCAGAACAAAGAACCACCATTTTCATAAATATATTAAAATGCTCAACCTCCTTGACATACTTCATCACTCAATCTTGTCTGGCTCTTTGTGACCCCATGGACTGTAGCCTCCAGGCTCCTCTGTCAATGGGATTCTCCAGGCAAGAATACGGGAGTGGGTAGCTATTCCCATCTCCAGGGGATCTTCCCGACCCAGGGACTGAACCTGGGTCTCCTGCATTGCAGGCAGATTCTTTACCATCTGAGCCATTAGCAAAAGTGTTAGAACTTTGATGGAAAATAACTTTTCAATTATAAAATTATTTACAGAGGTATTCTAAAGATGATAGTCAATATTTTTAAGGGTGTGAGGGTAGTCATTATTCAATAAGTATTTAATGAATACTCATGAGCACTAGTCACTTAGTAAGAACTAGGATGATAGTATAATCAAATTAACCCCATCCAAAATACCTTTCCATTTAGGAATATCTTATATTTGTTTTAATTTAAGAAAATTTATTTTTGTGTGTTTTATAGGCTTTCTCCTAATATGAATGGAGTATTTTTTCCATTTCAAAGTTATTGGGAGTATTGAAAAAAGTCATTGATTTTTGTAATTTGTCCTGCAGGCATTATTAGTCTTTTAAGCAAGAATCTTATTAATTCTAGTGGTGTTTTGTAAAAACCACTTGGATTTTCCAACTCCACTTAAGTTAATTTTGTTGATTTATATTTTTTAGTATATTATTAATTATCTCTAGGTTCTTAGTTTTGACATAGGATTGCATAAAGTATTTGATTCTAATTTTCTCAATCTCCTATATATTTGTGGGTATGTATTCTATCCTTTCTCATTTTTGATCTTGTATTACTTTTGTTTTCTCCCCTAGTTAAGACCACAAATTTATTATCTATTACTAAAATGAAAATACTCATGGATGTTTTTATCCTTTATGTTTTCTTAGTATTTCCTATTTTATTAGTTTTGGCTTTAATCTGTGTTAATTTCCTTGCTTTCTATGGATGAATATTAACATTTTTTCTTTTTTCTCTGAATGATGAGCATATTTAAAGCCATAAATTTTCCAAAGCACAGCCTTTGTTGTACTTCATTGGTCGGGTATGATGTATCTATATTTTTTAATTGCTTTCTAAATAATGTATAATTTTGTTTTTGTTTCTTCTGTAATACAAGGATTATCTAAGAATGTGCTTTCTTTTCTTTTTGAGTCTTTTTTTTAGAAATTAATTTTTTATTTTTTTTCTGCTTTATGACCAAAAAAATATGATTCATAAAACTTCTATTTTTAAAAATTTCTTAAAGCTGATACTGCATACATGTACAAATCCAAGTATATGATGGTCGGGTATGATGTATCTATATTTTTTAATTGCTTTCTAAATAATGTATAATTTTGTTTTTGTTTCTTCTGTAATACAAGGATTATCTAAGAATGTGCTTTCTTTTCTTTTTGAGTCTTTTTTTTAGAAATTAATTTTTTATTTTTTTTCTGCTTTATGACCAAAAAAATATGATTCATAAAACTTCTATTTTTAAAAATTTCTTAAAGCTGATACTGCATACATGTACAAATCCAAGTATATGCCAGACTTTTGTAAATGATTTGTTGTTGATGAGACAGTCTTTATCTTCTACTTAAGTGATAAAGGGATCTATTAAATTTTCTTCATCAGTTGTATTATTTATTTCTTTTGTGCATTTACTTATCTTTTATCCACTATGTTTAATTTGAAAAAACTGTATTAAAAGCTTTCCAGATTTATACTTAATTAATTATATGCAATAGTTATATCAAGTTTACCTTTACATTTTTAAGTAACATTTGCTTCATTTAGTTGTCTACTATGTTAATTGGTGCAAACAGATTTAAGAGTATTTTCCAGTCTTCATAAATTGTACTTTATATCATTATATAATATTTCTGTTTATCCTGTTCAGTACTTTTAAATTCTATCTTGCCTATATTAATATTGCTGCTCAATGCAGTTTTTTCTTTGTTTTCTGTTTGCCTGATATCTCTTTACTTGTTCCTTTATTTTTGCAAATAACATAAAATTGGGCTTTATTTTTTCAACCTACATTAACTGTTAGCTGACAGAATTCAGTTTACTTTTATTAATTTGATAATCAATATACTTAATTTTATTGCTGTCATTAAGTTTTCTTACTCTGCTGTATCTTTTCTTAATTTTCTATGGATTTTATCAAGAAGCTATTAATTTTCCTTGTATTTCTTTTTTAAATTGGGGAGTTCTGTAGTTTTTATTTTATTAATATTTAAACTCATCAGTACATAGCCCTATTGTTCCATGAGGCAAATTATCAAATATTTCTGTCTCAAGACACTTTCTTCTCCTACTTCTCTTCTTACCCACTTCTTCCAACAATATGAGAACTCTGGGATTTTTTGCTTTTCCACTATTTACCCCTGCATCCATCAGAGGAGAACTTGGGCATATCTTTATTTCCTTTCATTCTTCCTCAAATCTTAGACTATTTCTGTTGCAGAACACTTCTACTTTAAGAGTTTGTTTTGAGTCCCTATATTGCAGTTCTTAGATGATCTATCATTAGTTATTTTAATTTGACTCTGAATATGACAAGTTTTGTAGCTCATCAGTGTTTTCTCTTCTCTTAGTTTTTCTTCACCTTGAACATTCTCTGCAGGTTTATTGAGCGTTGTTGTAATCCTAATACTGCCTTAGGATAACCCTCAAGTTTGGGTATGTGGTTCTAACCTAGCTGGATGTGGGACTCTGAGTTTGCAGTCCTCTTAAGAATCCTTGAATATTCTTTCATTGCCTTCTACCTTTTTAATGCTCAGTCCAGTTCCAGTCTAATTCTTTTTCCTTTTTAAGCAACTTGCTGTTTCTTTATAAAAGATTTCTTTATCTCAAAAAACAAGATTTATTTTAGCACATGCCTGTGTCATATCTCTTCTCACCAATTCTACCTGAAACAGTGTTTTCAATGTACAGATTTCAGTCTTTCTAAAAATAGGCTAAATTTCCTTTTTAAAAAATAGTTTCTGTTTCATAATTATTTTTCTCCTCCTATTTTCCTTTTCTTTTTCTGGACCTCTTATTATTTACAGGTTAGTCGTCTGGTTCTTCCTCCACACTTCTCTTTCTTTATATTTTTTTAACTCTCCTCAGTTCAGTTCACTTCAATCACTCAGTTGTGTCCGACTCTTTGCGACCCCATGAATTGCAGCACTCTAGGCCTCCCTGTCCATCACCAGCTCCCAGATTTCACTCAAACTCACGTCCATCAAGTTGGTGATGCCACCCAGCCATCTCATCCTCTGTCGTCCCCTTCTCCTCCTGCTCCCAATCCTTCCCAGCATCAGGGTCTTTTCCAATGAGTCAACTCTTCACATGAGGTGGCCACATTATTGGCGTTTCAGCTTTAGCATCATTCCTTCCAAAGAAATCCCAGGACTGATCTCTTTTAGAATGGACTGGTTGGATCTCCTTGCAGTCCAAGGGACTCTCAAGAGTCTTCTCCAACACCACAGTTCAAAAGCATCAATTCTTTGGTGCTCAGCTTTCTTCACAGTCCAGCTCTCACATCCATACATGACTACTGGAAAAGCCATAGCCTTGACTAGACGGGCCTTTGTTGGAAAAGTGATGTCTCTACTTTTAAATGCTATCTAGGTTAGTCATAACTTCCCTTCCAAGGAGTAAGTGTCTTTTAATTTGATGGCTGCAATCACCATCTGCAGTGATGTTGGAGCCCCCCAAAATAAAGTCTGACACTGTTTCCACTGTTCCCCATCTATTTCCCACGAACTGATGGGGCCAGATGCCATGATCTTCGTTTTCTGAATGTTGAGCTTTAAGCCAACTTTTTCACTCTCCTCTTTCACTTTCATCAAGAGGCTTTTTAGTTCCTCTTCACTTTCTGCCATAAGGGTGGTGTCATCTGCATATCTGAGGTTATTGATATTTCTCCCAGCAATCTTGATTTCAGCTTGTGCTTTTTCCAGCCCAGCGTTTGTCATGATGTACTCTGCATAGAAGTTAAATAAGCACGGTGACAATATACAGCCTTGATGTACTCCTTTTCCTATTTGGAACCAGTCTGTTGTTCCATGTCTAGTTCGAACTGTTGCTTCCTGACCTGCATAAGGTTTCTCAAGAGGTAGGTTAGATGGTCTGGTATTCCCATCTCTTTCAGAATTTTCCACAGTTTATTGTGATCCACACAGTCAAAGGCTCTGGCATAGTCAATAAAGCAGAAATAGATGTCTTTCTGGAATTCTCTTGCTTTTTCCATGATCCAGCAGATGTTTGCAATTTGATCTCTGGTTCCTCTGCCTTTTCTAAAACCAGCTTGAACATCTGGAAGTTCATGCTTCACGTATTGCTGAAGCCTGGCTTGGAAAATTTTGAGCATTACTTTACTAGTGTGTGAGATGAGTGCAATCATGCAGTAGTTTGAGCATTCTTTGGCATTGCTTTTCTTTGAGACTGGAATGAAAACTGACCTTTTCCAGTTCTGTGGCCACTTCTGAGTTTTCCAAATTTGCTGGCATATTGAGTGAAGCACTTTCACAGCATCATCTTTCAGGATTTGACATAGCTCAACTGGAATTCCATCACCTCCACTAGCTTTGTTCATAGTGATGCTTTCTAAGACCCACTTGATTTCACATTCCAGGATGTCTGGTTCTAAATGAGTGATCACACCATCGTGATTATCTTGGTCGTGAAGATCTTTTTTGTAACAGTTCTTCTGTGTATTCTTGCCACCTCTTCTTAATATCTTCTGCTTCTGTTAGGTCCAGACCATTTCTGTCCTTTATCGAGCCCATCTTTGCATGAAATGTTCCCTTGGTGTCTCTAATTTTGTTGAAGAGATCTCTAGTCTTTCCCATTCTGTTGTTTTCCTCTATTTCTTTGCATTGATCACTGAGGAAGGCTTTCTTATCTCTCTTTGGAACTCTGCATTCAGATGTTTATATCTTTCCTTTTCTCCTTTGCTTTTCGCTTCTCTTCTTTTCATAGCTGTTTGTAAGTCCTCCCCAGACAGCCGTTTTGCTTTTTTGCATTTCTTTGCCATGGGGATGGTCTTGATCCCTGTCTCCTGTACAATGTTAGGAACCTCTGTCCATAGTTCATCAGGCACTCTGTCTATCATATCTAGTCCTTAAATCTATTTCTCACTTACATTTTATAATCATAAGGGATTTGATCTAGGTCATACCTCAATGGTCTAGTAGTTTTCCCTACTTTCTTCAATTTAAGTCTGAATTTGGCAATAAGGAGTTCATGATCTGAGCCACAGTCAGCTCCCGGTGTTGTTTTTGCTGACTGTATAGAGCTTCTCCATCTTTGGCTGCAAAGATCTGATTTCAGTGTTGACCATCTGGTGATGTCCATGTGTAGAGTCTTCTCTTGTGTTGTTGGAAGAGGGTGTTTGCTATGACTAGTGCATTCTCTTGGCAAAACTATTAGCCTTTGCCCTGCTTCATTCCGTACTCCAAGGCCAAATTTGCCTGTTACTCCAGGTGTTTCTTGACTTCCTACTTTTGCAATCCAGTCCCCTATAATCAAAAGGACATCTTTTTTGGGTGTTAACTCTCCTACTGAATCTTAAAATCTACTAATTCTGTTCTCAAGATCCATCATCTTTTCCTTCAACTTACCTACTCTACATCCTAACTTTAAAATCTTTCTTTCTTAGTCCTGTAAGTCTTTTTTAATACTTTCTTGTACCTCTTCAAATACTTATTATTCTTTTTTAATCCCCAACAATTCTCCATTGTTGATAGACTGCTCTGCCTTCTTTGTTCTTTGTTTCCTCTGGCTGTTAGACCTCAGTGCATGTCCTTTTATTTTCTTTGCTCATGGTGGCACAAATCCGACTGGTGGATACTTTAAGTGGACTGGTGAATGTGGGAAGGAACAAACATCAAAGTCTTCATGGCCAGAAGTGGGCAATTTATCAGTTTCCTTTTGAAACACCTGGAGAGAGCTTTTCTTTTTCACTAGATTAGAAAAAACTCAATCCTTCCATACTTCCTTACAGCCAGAGGATTGAGAACACTCAGCAGTCTTATGATTATTGAGGGTCAGCTCTACTAAGGGGCTGCTACATGCTAGTCCTTGTCTTAAATTCTCCTGCTATGGTCCCAAAGCTTTTTTTCATCCCAGAGCAAGAAAGTACCAAGCAGTTATCTAGCTCACACCCTCTAGCAGACTACCAGTCCTAATGTCTTCTTGACTTAAGAGGATGTATTTGACCTGAGTTGGAAGTAGAGAGGAAACAAAGCACACTGAAGCCACCATCTTTCTGAATCCTCTGCAAATATAATGATGAGCATAAAAATTATGCATTCTATACACTACTTAATACTGCTTATAGGCTGGTTGGGAAGATAGGTGTTATCAAAATTAAATAGAAGAGAGAGAAAAAGAAACCCACATGTAATACTGAAATCACAGCTATGATTCATACTATGAAGGAAAGGTAAATGGAAATATGAAAAATGTGTAAAAGAGGAACGAGTCCTGTAGAGGAATCAGGGAAGTAATATCTGAAGAAGCCATGGTTAAGCTAAGATACCAAGAAAGAGTAGGTATTAACTGTGTAGTGAGGGAAGGACAGAGAGCTGCAGACAGAGATAGCAGTTTATTCAAAGACTTTAGGGGTAAGCATGCCATATTTGAGGAGGTAAATGGTAAGCATGGCAGAAAAATCAAAGGAGAACAGAGTATGAAAAGAAGCTAGAGAGGAAGGTCAGGGTGGGTCATGGTGGGCCGGACTATGAAGGGCTTTATAGGCTGATAGCAAGTGATCTTTTCCTAAAAGCAAGTAGTATTGGGGTGTTTTATAACAGGGGTAAAAATATGTGATTCACATTTTCAGAAGATAATAAGGATTCCCAGGAGAGAGCAAATTTAAATTGTCCAAGTCATGCTGGGAGACCAGTAAGTAGGCTTATTGAAATAGCTCCAAAGAGAGAGAGTAATAAGATGATAAGTCACTATACAGGTTGTACACTTTTAGGTAGTAAAATGTAAGGAGGTAAATGAGAGTGTGGAAGATGTCCAAGGTGCCTCCAGATTATAGTCGTTAGGCTGATGTAGCATGAAATGGGGGCATCAAGTTGGAAACCACCAGTTCAGTCATTCACATCAAGATGCCTTTGAGATATTAAAGCAGAGAAGTCAATGAGCAGTATGAGTCTGGGCAGGTCTAGACAGGGGATGTAAATATGTAAATCATCTGGATTAGGTGTACATTGAGACTCTTAGGCATGAATGAGAACACCTTGGGGGAGAGGAGAGAAAAGGATTGTTAATCTTGTACCTTGCTAGTATCTGTCTAAATTGGATTATATTCTCCGGAAAGATGGCTAGAATTATCTTTATGTATCATTGTCTTGAAAAATGATTGTGTAACTCCATTTATAGGAATCTATCCTCAGAAAATAATGATAATAAGGTAGAAAGACAAAGGCTTATGGATAAAAATATGTAGTTAAGTATTATTTATGATTGCAAATAAAGGAAATTACTTATCTTTTATTAGAAGAAAGTCAAGAAAATTATCATACATTTATGTTAATGAATATTATACCATTATAATTTTATATTTATGAAGATGTAATAGCATAAGTATGTGGCCATGATATGCTAGTAAGTGAAAAGGACACAAAATTGAGAGAACATCAACTGGATGAAAAATGCATAGAATAAAAGAATATAAAGAAATAAGTTTATCTGTCAATAGTAGAAAATGGATGATTGTATCCAGTTTTATACTTTTATCTAGTTTCCAAATTATTCAAGTATTACATCTTGTGTATTATTTATTATTAGGAAAGGACATATAAAATTATAATATTGTCTCAGTCATAAATATGAACTTCATAGGCAATTTACTCTGTTAAATACTGGTTAATGTTCTTTCCTTTTCACAATATTGATGAGCATTTCTGATTTGAATCCAGCATAGTATTTTAGCTTTTGAGATTATTGCCATAAGTTTAAAATTTTATGAGCCATTTAGACTTGTAAATTAACTTTGAAAACTTATATAATTACTAGGCAATGGCAAGTCCATTCCCCTCAGAACAATTCCCCATCAGCTGGCACTCAGTTTGTCATACTGAGAACATTTCTAGTTCCTTCTCTTTTTATTGCTTAACAGTAGAGATGACTCTCAATTCATTTTATGAGGGTGTTTTAATTGTATAATACATACATGAGGAACTTGTTCATTATTTTAAACGCAATAGATTGTTTCTGTTTTTCATCAATGACTGTTGGATAACCCTCCATTTGGACTGTCATTTGTATCATCATTGTCTGTAGGGATATGAAATCATATTGGTTTTGGTTCAAAACTAAAAAGCTTGATTTTTTCTTTTGTTTTCTTACTCCAGGAATGTATACAAAGACTACCGCTTCCTTGAGCTGGCATGTGATTCACAGGAGGATGTAGACAGCTGGAAGGCATCTCTACTGAGAGCTGGAGTTTATCCTGATAAATCTTTAGTAAGTGGATTGATCTTTTATTTTTAAATTAGTAACCATGTTTGAGAATGCATAATTCAACATACCTTATGCTGAAGGACTAGTTCTCAGTTGACTTAATTAATTTGGCATAGTTTTAACTTTTTACTTTGCTTATATTTCTTTTTATCCATTAGACTTTTATTTTAAGAAGTTTACCAGTATATGTGTTAAAGAAAATGCCCAACTTTGCCATAAAACCTAATGTATGTATGTAATCTCAAAGCATGAGAGAGTTCTGTTTTAATTTAAAATTTTATTTTCCTTTTTATGTTATTCTACAGTATACTATTCTATAGTATTCATATAAGCAGTTTATAACATTCTTTATGTAGTCATAGTATATATATTATTAGTCATAACACTTTTTCATATTCTTTAAAATATAATTTTTATGAAAAGCTACCTCTTTTCATTATGTCTGTAGTACCGGTATCCAAAATTAAACTCTGGTTAATGTCACTGTAAGTAAAAAAAGAACAAAAAATATTATCTTGCTAGTCCCACTTATCTTTATTAATATACTTCAAGTGTCTTGGAGACACTTCTCTCATTCAAGTTAATAAACAGATCTTCTATTTGTGTTCTTTGGAAAATGTAATATTACACAGACTAATCTGGAATTAAACTTCAGAATTCCCACCCAACATATGTACACTCAGCATTAAACAGACTCTGCAGATGTGTGGTTCTCACTGTTTCCTTGCTACCCCTAGATATTGTACTCTCCAGGTTTCCCCTAGAAGTTAAGCACTGAGACTGAGCTTTGGGGGATTTACTTCATCTTGACCTTTGTGGTGCTTAGATTGGCTGTGGATTAGTTTATATGACTGCACATGCACAAAATGGGTTATTTCTCAACCCAAATAGGTATAAAGTCTTCTCAAGGGAAAGTCTGAGATGTGAGCACATTGTGCGACAACTGAAGCATCTGGAGGGGATTTCAGACCTGACCATATCCCTGAGGTTACACTGGAATTTAACAAAGTTCCAGAAGTAAAGGATAGAGGATTTGTGCCAAAACATTCTCTTCTTTGCTGTTATTTTAGTTTTCATGTAGACCTCTTAACCCCATCTCTACCTCCACTTGTCTGGTTAGTACCTAAAACAGTGAACCCCCATGACACACCCTGTGCCCTACAAATGGAGTGAAACCAGACCCTTTCCAGGTGATATGTAGGTACAAAGGTATCTTCTGTACCACTTTGATTTCTGTAGTTAGTTCTAATAGTTGCTTATTACACTGTCCTATCCATTGACAGTCATGTGTTTAATGTTACAAATGATCTCTATTAAAAAATGCACATATACTTAATGTTTTATTCATTCATTCTGCAAAAGCCTGCTGAGCGTGTGCTTTTCGCCAGCAGTCTTTCTAGACACTAGTGATGCTGAAGTGAACAGTGAGGTCCTGCCCCTCAAGGAACAGACATTAGGGTGGATTAATGTCTGTGTCACTGTAAACTGTTATTTGTTAGAATGATAAGTAGTGTAAAAAATTAAAATGAGCAGACTGTGAGAATGAAGGTCAGTTCAGTTAAGTTCAGTCACTCAGTCGTGTCCAACTCTCTGCGACCCCATGAATCACAGGCACACCAGGCCTCCTTGTCCATCACCATCTCGCAGAGTTCACTCAAACTCACATCCATAGAGTTGCTGATGCCATCAAGCCATCTCATCCTCTGTTGTCCCCTTCTCCTCCTGCCCCCAATCCCTCCCAGCATCAGAGTCTTTTCCAATGGGTCAACGCTTCACATGAGGTGGCCAAAGTACTGGAGTTTCAGCTTTAGCACAATTCCTTCCAAAGAACACCCAGGGCTGATCTCCTTTAGAATGGACTCTCCTTGCAGTCCAAGGGACTCTCAAGAGTCTTCTCCAACACCACAGTTCAAAAGCATCAATTCTTTGGCGCTCAGCCTTCTTTACAGTCCAACTCTCACATCCATACATGACCACTGGAAAAACCATAGCCTTGACTAGACAGACCTTTGTTGGAAAAGTAATGTCTCTGCTTTAGAATATGCTATCTAGGTTGGTCATAACTTTTCTTCCAAGGAGTAAGAGTCTTTTAATTTCATGGCTGCAATCACCATCTGCAGTGATTTTGGAGCCCCCCAAAATAAAGTCTGACACTGTTTCCACTGTTTCCCCATCTATTTCCCATGAAGTGATGGGACCAAATGCCATGATCTTCATTTTCTGAATGTTGAGCTTTAAGCCAACTTTTTCACTCTCCTCTTTCACTTTCGTCAAGAAAGTTTTTAGTTCCTCTTCACTTTCTGCCATAAGGGTGGTGTCATCTGCATATCTGAGGTTATTGATATTTTTCCTGGCAGTCTTGATTCCAGCTTGGGCTTTTTCCAGCCTAGCGTTTGTCATGATGTACTCTGCATAGAAGTTAAATAAGCAGGGTGAGAATATACAGCCTTGACATACTCCTTTTCCTATTTGGAACCAGTCTGTTGTTCCATGTCCAGTTAGAACTGTTGCTTCCTGACCTGCATATAGGTTTCTCAAGAGGCAGGTCAGGTGGTCTGGTATTCCCATCTCTCTCAGAATTTTCCACAGTTGATTGTGATCCACACGGTCAAAGGCTGTGGCATAGTTAATAAAGCAGAAATAGATGATTTTCTGGAACTCTCTTGCTTTTTCCATGATCCAGCAGATGTTTGCAATTTGATCTCTGGTTCCTCTGCCTTTTCTAAAACCAGCTTGAACATCTGGAAGTTCACGGTTCACGTATTGCTGAAGCCTGGCTTGGAGAATTTTGAGCATTACTTTACTAGCGTGTGAGATGAGTGCAATTCTGCAGTAGTTTGAGCATTCTTTGGCATTGCCTTTCTTTGGGATTGGAATAAAAACTAAACTTTTCCAGTGCTGTGGCCACTGCTGAGTTTTCCAGATTTGCTGGCATACTGAGTGCAGCACTTTCACAGCATCATCTTCCAGGTTTTGACATAGCTCAACTGGAATGCCATCCCCTCCACTAGCTTTGTTCGTAGTGATGCTTTCGAAGACCCACTTGACTTCACATTCCAAGATGTCTGGCTCTAGATGAGTGACCATACCATCATGATTATCTTGATCATGAAGATCTTTTTTGTACAGTTCTTCTGTGTATTCTTGCCACCTCTTCTGTATATCTTCTGCCTCTGTTAGGTCCTTACCATTTCTCTCCTTTATTGAGCTCATCTTTGCATGAAATGTTCCCTTGGTATCTCTAATTTTCTTGAAGAGATCTCTGGTCTTTCCCATTGTGTTGTTTTCCTCTATTTCTTTGCATTGATTGTCGAGAAAGGCTTTCTTATCTCTTCTTGCTGTTCTTTGGAACTCTGCATTCAGATGCTTATATCTTTCCTTTTCTCCTTTGCTTTTCGCTTCTCTTCTTTTCACAGCTATTTGTAAGGCCTCCCAGACAGCCATTTTGCTTTTTTGCATTTCTTTTCCATGGGGATGATCTTGATCCCTGTCTCCTATACAATGTCACGAACCTCAGTCCATAGTTCAGCAGGCATACTATCAGATCTAGTCCCTTACATCTATTTCTCACTTCCACTGTATAATCATAAGGGATTTGATTTAAGTCATACCTGAATGGTCTAGTGGTGTTGCCCACTTTCTTCAATTTAAGTCTGAATTTGGCAATCAGGAGCTCATGATCTGAGCCACAGTCAGCTCCTGATCTTGTCTTTGTTGACTGTATAGAGCTTGTCCATCTTTGGCTGCAAAGAATATAATCAATCTGATTTTGGTGTTGACCATCTGGTGATGTCCATGTGTAGAGTCTTCTCTTGTGTTGTGAATGAAGGTCAAGTGAGTTTTATTTAGCAAAGATGATTAGAGAAAGCCGCTTTGATTGCTGTAGGCTCCTGAAAGAAGTGGGAAAGTAAATGATGTGAATATCTGATAGAAAGTGCTCATGGCAGAGGGCTAGCAATTACAACGCCAGCTCAATGTCTTAGAGCACCAAAGAGTTATAATGTGTCTGGACAAGTAAAGGTACTTGATGATTTCTAGAAGTGGTCAGTGGCCAGATTATATAGGCCTTGAAGGAAGTGGCGAGATGAGATTCTAGGTGAGATGGGAAGCCATTGGAGGGTTGCAAGCCAGTTAGTGACATGATGAGATTTACACTTTTATAAGATGCTATGGCTGAGTGTTATGAGAAGCAGCATAGTATGTGTCAAATCACAGGCTTTAGCATCAAACTGTGTAAACTGGAGTTTCTGATGCTCACCTACAAGCTGTGTAGCCCTTTTATCTTTCAAGATTCCAGTGTCTAAAATGGAGATAACAAGAATCATCTGTAGCATTGTTGACAGGGTTAAGTGAGATAATGTAGGGAAAGCACTGGACAGGGTAAACAAAAGTTAACACTCCATTTTTATTTATGATGATTATTATTTTCATTGTAGATTACTTATGTAAGTAAGTACAAGAGAGTTAAAACATTGTGGATATTTATCACACAGTCCCAGTGTGATTGTGAAAACTTTATGATATTTTCTGTCTTCTAAATGTGCTTGGTTATATAAAATATCTGAATGTGTATATGTGTGTGTGTGTCTTCCTTCCAAGAAGGTGTAATGATTGTGAAAATGTTTTCTTAGGTCATGATTTTGCCAACTAAATTTATTTTAAATGTGCTACACAAGTTTGCTATTAAAAACAAATTATGCAATGCCTCTCTTGTGAGGGAAATACTGTCTTGGGAAAGCAAAAATACCCTTCCTTCTGTGAACTGTTTTTATAAACCTGAAGTTTCATGTATTCATAGCTCTACACAAAAGAAAATGCTCAATAAAATATTTGCTATTTTTTTTAGAATGCTCAGTTTTAAGCAAATCTAGAATTGTCCTACACAAACTGTTTTGATTCTTCACATCATTTTTATTTGCTGATTAACATATGTTTGGTACTATTGCTTGGAAAATCAAGACAAAGGGGCTTTTTACCACATGCCAAAGATATGACAGGAAATTAAACTTGGCGGTATGCCATGAGCATTGCTTTTCTCAGCTTTCATCATAAACAATATTTGCATTTCTTCTGCACCATGTAGTTCTGCAGGTTATACTACACAATTGCTTGACTTTCAGATGTTTCAGTGGCAGCTAACTACTGAAAGCAATCTAAGTAGGATGCTTATCTAAACATTGCATTTTAGAACAATCTTAGGTTTGGGGGAAGTGATACTTCTAAGTATAGTTATCCTTAATTTAGAAATATTTGACAAAGAAGTTAGAGTAACCTAATAACACATGTCTCTAAGTAAATTTTTAGAATTTCTGGTGTTTCTGTTTTTGTATCACTAAACCATTGAGTCAACAGCAAACCAGTCAATCCCTACCCTAATAATGAAATGTTCATGTGTCACACATGGATATGAATCAAGACCAAAAAAATTCTGCTTTTTACATGAGACATCTCTATTCTAACTGGAAAAAATTCTACATAGGTCATTTTTCTAATTTGTATAAGTTTGGATTCATTTAGATAAATATCCATCACCCAAATCTGGATAAGCTGATGTTTAGAATAATTTTTTTTGTCCAAACTAAGGTTGCATACTTTTTTATAACAAGAATTTTCTCATCATATCTTTTTCCATCATGTCCACATGGTGAAATGATTTTTATGTCACTCATAATGTTCTGCTACTCTATTCCTTCTGTCTCTTAGGTCATTTCTCTTGGGGTTTTCTACAAATTTTTCTTCTTTCTTTCCCTTCCTTCCATCTTCTCCCACTTCCTTCCTTCCCTTCATCCATCACTGTTATGTGGACTCTGAAGATTCAAAGATAAAAAAAGAAGGCAGTTCTTACTTTACAGGAGTTCCAAGTCAGTGGAAGAGAGAGGTGCAATAAATAGCTACTGTAGAATGTGAATAAAAAACTGGTGGGTATCTATAAAGCACAACAGCCCAGCTATATTCCCATGTACATTTTCTAATTACCTTCTGTTTTCTAATCATTGATATATTCTACTTTACCATGTTCACTTTTTAATGACTTTCCAGTCTCTTAAACTTTCTGGACCTAAAGCTAAATGTAGACTTCTTATCTGAGCATCGTGGTATGTGACCCTAAAATGGAAATGAGTCCTGAGTTTACTTTCCCACTATGCCACTGACTTACTCTGTGAATGTAGACATAACATCTCTGACCCAGAACTCTGGCATTCTACCATCACCTGAGCTTTCTGAGCAGCAAGAATATTTTAAAAATATATTTAAACTTCAATTTGAATTTAACAGAATTTTATTTTTAATTTCTATTTCCTTTGGCCACTAAATTGAAATTATACTCAATATGAAATTTATAAGTATGAAAATAAATAAGTACATAGGAATTTATATAGTTTCAAGGTAAAGTTGTTTCTAAAGGGATTAATAGCTTTTTGTTTTTGTTTTTTACTGATGAGATATTCCCTCAAAGATCTGGGGAAAGTTAAAATAGGAGTAGGCACTGAAAATGAGTCCCCCTGAAAATGAGTTCCTCTGCTAATATTACGTCTAACCTCTCTATCTAAAACTTTATTCCCTTTCTTGTTCTGCACCATTTCCCCATCAAGATTAAGCAGCATCAAAAAGTGTGTGTGTGTGTATCAACAGCTATAGGTCACAATTTTGTAATTTTAAAACTTTAACAATATATGATCCATGTACATAAAATTTTCCTCTAAGTGTAAATAGAAATGTGTGAATTTAATTAAATACCTAAAGAATGTCATATAACAAATGACTGATTTTCCTGGCACAGTTTTGTCAGCTCACAATATGATTTTATATATAAATGTGAAGGAATTCCAGATTCTGTGTGTGGAAGTTAGGTAGGCTTGAAGTCAAATCCATTTGTGTTGGAATCCTACCCTTCCATTTATGTGCCATGTGGCTTAGGCAACTTATTTCACTCTAGTTTTTTATTCCTTTTTAAACCCAAAATAATAATTTCTTCCTCTGAGTGATTTTGTAGGACTAAATGAATACTATTGCACACCACATCTAGCTTGGTGCCTACACCTGGAGGAAAGTACTTGGTGCCATGTAGACTTTAATATTGATACTGACTATCATTAATGTGTCCATGAAGCTGTACTTGTCAAATTAGTAGTTCCCTTTTCTTTGCAAACTATCAGTGAAATTTGGGGAGAATCTCTCCAACTGTTGGCTGAGGATACCAAACTGTTTAGGAGAGCCTTGAGATTATGCTGCCCTGTGGACAGACTGGCCTCAAAGTCTCCATCATTTAGTCAGGAGTGAGCCATAGAGGCTGTCAGGGAAATGAGAATCCACAAACCTCCTCCCCTCAGATTCTGGCCATCTGAAAGGTGCAGCTGCAAATCTGTGCATAGCCTAGAAACAGATGTGGTGCAAATTCAGTTTTGTATATCTGTTAAGACATACACCTCAGAACTTTTTATAAGAGTTATTTTTCTTAGCTATGTAGATAGATGGTCCTCCTGTCTAGTATACGATTTCTTTTTTAACTTATTAATTTTTAATTGGAGGACAGTTGTTTTACAATATTGTGTTGGTTTCTGCCATACATCAACATGAATCAGCTAGAGGTATATGACCCTTCCTCTTGAACCTTCCTCCCATCTCTCACCCCATCCCACCCTTCTAGGTTGTCACAGAGCAACTACCATTTTTCATCTCTTAAGAAATCATATACCATCTAGACAGCAGAAACGGAAGCACCCTGGAACTTCACTATACCTCTGAAGTCAAGACTCTCCCAGTCATAATGCTTTTAAGGACTGCCTTGGAGGTTGAAACCATCCCATAATGCGATCTCTTAGGGATATAAGAAAGTCTTTTTGGATAGACTTTACAACTGAATTTTTCTCTGTGGCAAAAAACAAATCAAGGAGGTGTCTGTTTCACCTAGGGGGAGGACAGGAATGGATACAGAGCCCCATAAGTATTTATTAATATGGTGATGACCATTCCCATGTATTTACTCAGCAGTCTTATGTACAAGATAGAAAACGCCCATATTCGTCCCACTCTACATAACTTTATTCTTAGCTTATTCGACAGTGCTTCCCACAGAAATTAGAGCAGCTCCATGACCAATAGTTTAGTTTTTTTTTTTTTTTCAATGAAGGGACTTTCTAAATATAAATGCTGCCATACAGAGTAGTGGAGGAATTATAGATAATTTACAATTCACCAGTCATGACTGCTATGCCTCTCTCAGAATGGACAATTGGGGAAATGATTGAAGGAAATAAGAAATGGAAAAGCCACACCAAGTCTTTCACTTGTATGTTTCTCGTATTTAAGGATTAAGGCCCCCTACTCGGTGACATCACTGTTGCCACTACAAACAGAACCATCTGCCACCGAGCAGGGAAGCCAGCCATTCCCTAATGTGCAAAAATACTTGGTTGAACTCCTGAAACTTATTTGGTAGATCAAAAGCTGCACTGCTGTGGAATGCAATAAACCCCATCTGTTTGAGGTATTTTCAGCACTATTGCACTTCTTTGGAGAACCAAGGTCCCATTATTCTCTAAGATAGTATTCTATTCCTGATAAAATTCTCTCTGGGGCTCTTTATTGCCTTATTGAACCGTTGGCATAATCTTTACAAAAGACTCCTTTTCCTCTGATTTCATTCATTCTGGTACCATTATTTATGTCTCACATAAGCCAGGGATGTTAATGGTTATATCACGGCCACTCACAATGTCAGGAAACTTCTCTATGCTGTTGTATCAATGTCTTTAAATTTATGTTTTTATTCAATATGATAGCCCTGATGGTCCTTGAATTAGACATCCCCCCCAGCTCACAGTCACCAGCTGGCATTGTTTTCCAGAAAATACACTCTCCTGCAATCATTCCCTTACTGCTCTCCAGAAATTTTTTGTATGTATTACTTCCCCACATATGTCCTCTCTAAAACTAAATGCCAGATCTCCAGCCCAACCTGTTACTCCATACCCTGTGCTCAGTCTTCTCCACACAGGCACACACTCTGCATCTCAGTGGAGAGAGACATTCTTTCTGGGGCCCTTGTGAGGAGAGTTCAGATCTGTTCCCTGCCCATATCACATCACGTCTCCCCCGCAGGATCTGACCTTGCGAGGACTCAGGCTGCCCTGGGAGTAATGAATCACCATTTTATTTTTTTAAGCCATATGTGGGTTAAATTGTTTGATATAAATCATACTCCTGCCGCTCCAGTTTGAAACAAGACAGCCATTTGCCTGCTGCCTGTTGCTGGCTGCTCTCTGTGTCTCTGTCCGGAACGTCCCTTTTAGAAATGACTACATTTTTGTGACTAACCTTTCCAGACCCATTTCTTGAATCTGGACCAGTGTTTATTTTGGCTGCCTCCCCACTATACAGTTTTCACTTCCCATGCCAGCCCAAGACCAAACTTGTAATTTATGAAATAAAGGAATGGTACAGATGGAGGTCGTAACGTGTTCTGCTTGCCCTGTCTCCCCAGAATCACTCACTCCTTTCCTCTGCTCTTTTTCTCCCCCTGCCCCCCACCACCTTCTCTGAAACCAAAGATGCAGTGTTTGTGTAAAAATGCATTGGCTGATGAAATTTTCCACTGCTTGGCATGTTGGAGGAGGGGCTGTCAGGAAAGGGCAAGCCGACATACTAAATACTTTGCCTTTCATGCTAACAGCTCACTTATTACCAATTCAAACCAATGCTTTTTGGCCAGGTTCCCGGTACTTCAAGCATTTCAAGTAGAAAGAAAGGGGGAAATCTCTGTCATAATTTTCGAGTGTTATAAATGTATGATTTCCCTTAATATAAGTAGAATCTTTGACTCGTCCGTGAGCTTTGGGTGCTGTATGTATGAATGGGATGTCAGTGAAGAGTTACTTATTTTGATTTTGATCTAGCATGAAAAACCTCATGATTTTAAAATAAATTTGTTTAACATATTTCTTTCTTTTTTTCCTTGCGGCTACATGCACAGGGGAACAACAAAGTAAGTTCTTTGTCCTCCTGCAGCTCCTCTGTCTCTTCAGTCCCCACTCCCCTCCTGCATGTGCCCTTGGTGAGAGTGTTTCTGTGCTTTGAAATGACTGTCTGTGACGGTACACAAAAGATAGACGGTGTGCAAATGTCAGAGAAAACAGAGCTTGGACTTCCATCGTGGCGGTTCATTTTTGACCTTTCGGAAAGGAAATGTTACGTTCCTCAGGGCTGGTTATTGGACAGTTCAGAGAGGTTGTTTTTATAAGGAAAGAGAGCAACACTGAGAGCAAAGATGATTTAATAATGAGGACTCTTCTGCAGAAAGGATACGACCATCTGATGAAACTCAGTGCAGCTGACGTTTTTGACCAAAAATCAAAGCTCTCATGTTAATGTGCAGTTATAAAAACCCCAAACTGGAGTCTTAAATAGCAGGATGGCTGGCTTTGTTGGTGAAACCGAACTAGACCAGTGCTCTGGCTTTGAAGGTGCCTTAAAATGGATGGAGGAGGGTGGGGTCAACATTTGCCTTGGCTTCTGCGCGCTTGATGTATTCCAGCTGGATGGAGGCAGGAGGGTGTGGGGAATGGAGGGGGAGACTGAAATGTGTATGATTTGTGAAACCAGGCAACACACACACATGGTGGAAACTATTTTAATGTTGTTGTTGTAATAGATAAATGAGTAATTTAGTAGTTCACAGAGTGGCTTGCTTGTTAAAATTTTAATTTAACTTTTCCAGAAGATTAGAACTACTTCTCACTTATATTAGGTATGTAAGAGTGATGTAGTTAGGGGAGATAGTCTTAAGTTTAGCAGGGTGATTTGTTTTTCCTATTTTTTTCCCTATGGAGAATTATTAGCGCTTTATCCTACCAGGTGGCCCACTTAAAATAGGCCTCATTGAATACAATAAGAATTGAAAAGAATCTGTTTTATAAGGGTCTGCCTGCATATTTAAGCCAGCTGGAATTCATCAAAATTGCTATTCATAAGCCAACATATAGAATTTAAAACAAATGTGGGAAATCTTGCAGTTTAATTTGATGGAATGTGCTATTATGGAATAAGTTGATAGAGTTGGTATTGAAAATGTGTCACTTTATAAATTTATATCTTGCTATAATTGCTTATGGCCCAAGTAATAATATTTAATGAAGTTAAAAATAATATTATAAAATTACAAGATAGGCATTTGTGAAGAACCCAGGGGGGTGAACTTAGCCCACTAAAAGTTTACTTTTTAAAACAGAAGGTAACTTATAAAATTGATTAAAGATTTCTTCTACAAGTAAAGGATAATATTTCTAACTAATATCATCACTATTGGAAAAAAAAAACCGTTTGGACAGCATTTTAGTTCTCACACCATATGCTGTATTTTGATTCTTGAATAGTAAGTCTCTTTGGACCTGGACACACATTACACTGAGTTGCTGTCTCTAATTTCACATGCTGCATCTTTTAATTGTTTAAATTGCCTGAGATATGTGAGTATACTAATAGCAAGCCTATGCATGCTGAGGGTCAGGCAGTCAGCTGCTGACATTTTAGGGAGGTGCTAACCCTTAGATCATTCAAGAAGCATTTTTAAATTTTTTTTAATTGGAAGATAATTGCCTTACAAAGTTGTGTTCGTTTCTGCCATACAAAATGAATCAGCCATAAATATATGTGTATATATACATACATACATATATATGTGTGTGTGTGTGTTGTGTGCTTAGTTGCTCAGTCATGTCTGACTCTTTGCAACCCCATGGACTGTAGCCCGCCAGGCTCCTCTGTCCATGAGGATTCTGTCCAGGCAAGAATGCTGGAGTGGATTGCCATGCCCTCCTCCAGGGGATCTTCCCAACCCAGGGATTGAATCCAGGTCTCCCACATGCAGGCAGATTCTTTACCATCTGAGCCATCAGGGAAGCCCATAGATAGATAGATAAATCCCCTCCCTCTTGAACCTCCCTCTCACCCAGCCCCATACCCTTCTCTAGGTCATCCCAGAGTGTTGGGCTAGGCTTCTGTGTTATATAGCAATCAAGAAGCATTTATGATTTGCCTCTTTCATGAGTGATTCACTGGTGACTCAAAGGCATTTTTAAAATTCCCCAAAGAAAACACTTGTCCATAGCAGAAGTCATCCATTTGTGTTGTCCTGCTTGGTCAAGTTCTTCTGAGTAATGAAATCTTCAGTTTAATAGAATTTACTGATTCTTTTCGAATAATTATACAATGAGTGATAAAACTCAGATGTTCTAAGCTGCTGCTCCTTAAGGCTACCTCTCAGATGATGCAGAAGGCCCTCCAGAGTCTCCCAGGGCCTGGAGCCCCCATCTGCACTGTGAACACTTGGTATAGTGCTGTGGGTGATCTTTGGGTGCCAGTTAGAGTGTCGGCTGAAGTGTGACAAAGATGCAAACACTTACTGTTTTGATTTTTAACTGGAAGAGCAGCTACTTTGGAGGCGCTGATGTGTATTGCCCTTATGCCTTAATTCTTGGTTGCTTATGTTATGATTAAGTAATAGTTTGTGAAAAAAAATATAAGGCTAATACTTTTAAAATATGATCATTGTACTGACCATGGACTCTGGCACAAAAGAGGCTCCTCAAATCACAAATGGCACATCTGCAGGCTATTTTCCTTTCACTTAGAATTTCAGTATAAATGGACAACACTGGAATACAAGCTGTGCTGTCTCCGGAGTATATAGATCTGGAATCTTCAAAAGGAGAATATGAGATTCTTTTTTCCCTCTTATGCTACGATGCTTGTTCTGCATTGTCCCAAAGGCAGCACACCTGTTTGTTGCCTGCCATATACGTGAGCCAGCTGTAAAAGGTGACTCATTTCAGACTTGAAAAGGCTAATTGTTTATTTTGTGAATAGCATTTCATTATTTATGATACTAACCAGATACTAGAGAGAATGAAGCTTGCTCAATTAATGTTTCTTTAGATGAGCAGGATGCATGGATTCATCTTCCTTCCTACATGCACACATATACATACATACACATATATTATAAAGTGTATGGAGCAACCTACTATTCATTTTCTCAATGCCAGCTAAAGTGATCTGCTTCATCCAGCTTTGCTGTTGTTGTTCAGTAATTCAGTCGTGTCTGACTCTGTGACTCCATGGACTGAAACACGCCAGGCTTCCCTGTCCTTCACTATCTTCTGGAGTTTGCTCATCACGTCCATAGAGTCTGTGATGCCATCCAACCATCTCATCTTCTGTCATGCCCTTCTTCTCTTGCCCTTAGTCTTTCACAGCATCAGGGTCTTTTTCAATGAGTTGACTTTTTGCATCAGGTGGCCATAGTATTGGAGCTTCGGTATTAGTCCTTCCAATGAATAGTCAGGGTTGATTTCCTTTACTTAGAGTTTGGAAGCTACTTCTCTAAACTCTCAGAAAAAAAACATCTACAAGAGACACAGAGATTTATATGATAAATGCATTATGGGGCAAAACACCAATGGTCATGTTCTTCCTTCAGCACTTATATGTATTTTGTTATTTCTCCTTAAAAAGCACATTTTCCTTTTGTGAGGAGATCATAGTTGCTCAGGAAAAATTTTCCTTCCAGACCCATTACTTATTTTTCCTTTGGAAATGTTTTTCTACTGGCATAGTGATATTGACTTGGAATTCATGGTCTAGGGAAACCTCTCGATGGAGGAGACAGAATATCCATGAATTCCAAGTCAATGTCTTCCAAAGTAAGACCATAATCTAGGGCTCTGAATTAGTTTGGGGAATGTGAACAAATATAATATAGTAACAGGGAGATTTGGACTATTTTTGTTGTTGTTGTTTGGTTGGTTGGTTCGTTTGTTTGTTGAGTACAAATGTAAACCAGAATATCATTTTCAGAACTGAGCCTTCATGTAAAAAGTAATCTCCATGTTTTGTCCTAGATAGAAGAGGTTTAATTTCTTTCATTAACTTGATACCTTTGCTTGGTGGAATTTAATAAGCATTTAGTTTTATTTTTTTGTTACTTTGAGTTTGGGTTAAGTATCTTTGATGTTAAATTAGGCAAATTAAAGGTAGAAAAAGCCTTAAAATATAAAGAATAAAATACTCTTAAAAAACCTCTCAAATTTTCTTAATTATGTTGATACACAAATACAAATGAAAACTAAAAGGAATCCTAGGTTCAGAAATGAATACTTCAAAAAATTTTAACTTATAGAGAAACACTACAGGTACTCTCTTATGAATCTTTTATTATGTTTAAAAGAGATATTAACTAGCATCTTACTTAATATCAGTCTTCTTAAACTAAAGGACTATTTTATGTCCCCCATGTGGAAATATGAAATGGACTGCCTTGATTGAAGAGAAGGAGGATTTGAAAAGGAGAAATAGAACTGAAACATGCAAAAACATGTTAAAAACATGTCAGAATAAAAATACATTTTTACTAAGTTCTAGGAGAAGGCAATGGCACCCCACTCCAGTACTCTTGCCTGGAAAATCCCATGGACAGAGGAGCCTGATAGGCTGCAGTCCATGAGGTCGCTAGGGGTCGGACACGACTGAGCTACTTCACTTTCCACTTTCATGCATTGGAGAGGGAAATGGCAACCCACTCTAGTGTTCTTGCCTGGAGAATCCCAGGGACAGGGGAGCCTGGTGGCTGCCATCTCTGGGATCGTACAGAGTCAGACACGACTGAAGCGACTTAGCAGCAGCAGCAGCAGCAGAGGAAATGACAACTCACTCCAGTATTCTTGCCTGGAGAATCCCATGGACATGGGGCCTGGCAGGCTGCAGTCCATGGGGTCGCAAAGAGTCGGAAACGACTGAAGCAACTTAGCACAGCACAGCAGAGTTACATTAAATGCAATAATTTTATACATAGTAGAGAGCTTTGATATTTAAGAAAAGAAAAAGGAAAGAAAATCCAATTTGAACACCTGTTTTAACATTTAAAAAATACTTTGTCTAGTAATTGTCCAACACATTTAGCTAGACAAGTGGACATTGGCGGTCTCATTAGTGGGAAAAGTAGTTATCACCTAGCATACTGATTTTGGTCAGCCATTGGATTCTAGTCATCATTTGCAAAGACAGAGGTGCCAAGTCAAATGTCACCAAAATATATTACACTGAAAAACACAGATAGTAAATCCATGTTAATTTGTTTTGCCTCTTGTGCAAATTTTCAATTCCTAAATTCCTGTTCTTGGTCATATGTGAGAGAGTGTAGGTAGGAACTGAAAATCCATCATGAAACCTGAAAATGTCTTATTAATGATGTGTGTTATAATCTTGGTAGATGAAAGAGCAGACAGTACCTTGTCAGAAGATATATTTCCTCTCTAATATTTAAAATGACTGAAAGAACATTCTTTTTATAATATTTATTTATTTTTGGCTGTGCTGGGTCTTTGTTGTGTCTCATGGGCTCTAGAGAGGAGGCTCAGTGGTTGTGGTGCGTGGGCTTAGTTGCCCTGCAGAATGTGGGATATTCCAGGACAAGGATCAAACCTGTGTCCCCTGCATTGGCAGGTAGGTTCTTAATCCCTGGACCACCAGGGAAGTCCCTGAAAGAACATTCTAAGTAGTTTAGGTATAGTCAGCTAAATTGGGTTATTTATTTTCTTTGAATAATGTATATTCTTTCCTTGATTTTCTTGAAGAAGTTTAGTAAATGTATTTCCCTTGGATTTATGGAGAGCCCTTCTGGTTCACTTAATTTATGGATAACCCAATGAGAATATCATTAAAGTTAAGAGAAAGGAGGAAAACTCACTGGCCTCAAAGTGTTATTTTAGCTCTATGTACATATAAAAATTGTCTGTCTCAATCACTGCAGCACCAATAAACCTTTGGTTCTTTTTTGGCAAATTGGTCTTAAAAGAGCATTGTAAAAAATGCCTACTTTTTGAACCCCCAACTTTAATCTTAAACAATTGGGAAAAAATGACAGTTCATTTGAAGGCAAAAAACTTTGATAAGGGAGGTAGAACCTGTATTGTATACCCAAATTTATTAACCTTGCCACATACACTCTATAAGGAAGCAAGAATTAATCTGCTGTTTAGAAAACTCACAATGGGTGATAAAACAGGGAACTCTGAAAGATTTTTTTGTGTAATTTTATATTTTTATTTTCTCTATCTTTTATAAAACATGACTCATCTCTAGTTAATGAGAAATAAGAGAATAATGATGTCTTACATCATAGTTTTTAAAATATATTTTTCTCATAGTATTTTAGACATCTTTTTGTATGCCCTATGATATTTTTCAAAGGAATTGGTTTAACATTGCTCCAAAATTAAAGGGATTCTTTATGTTTTTGTTTTGAAAACATATTGTCATTGAGTATGATTTTAGAAGTTTCATTATGATATTTTATTTTGAAATTTAACCCCTTACAGAAGCATTTTTAATAAAAAGGTAGAAATTTATTTCTTTTGCTAGTTTAATGTAATGTGGTTATCACATCATACAGTGAAGTAATACATATTTGTAGTTATGAGAGTTTAAAATCCTTCCCCTTGTTTTAAGCAGATCATCTGGACAAAAACTAAAATGAAAAAGGATACGATTTGTATTAGAAATAAGGGTAATACAAAAGATACATATGTATATAGTAATATTTTAAAGATATATAAATATTAGATATCTAATAAGGTTTAGAAAGCTAGAGATATAGAGCAAACTCTAAATGTGAAAACCTGTCTACTTAGAGTGAAAAAAAACACACTCCAGAAATAGATCCAAGTGAAAATCAATGCTTAATTTATAGACTATTTGAAATATATTAATAATAATAATAATATACAGGAAATACTATAAAATATACCTGGTGTTATATATAGAGAAAAATTAATAACTTTTAAAAGAATTATTATTTAAATAAAAGTAAATAAATTTAAGAGGTTGGAGGAGAGCAACAAAAAAAATCTAAGGAAAGAAATTAATAATTAAAGTAAAAATTAATGAATTAGAAAATAGTGAAAAAAATGTGACCTTAAACTACATGCAAATTTAATACTTTTGTACGGTCCAAAAGACAGTAAACAGTTAAAAAGCAAATGACAAATTCATAAAATATTTGTAGCATATATGACATACAAAGCATTAAATGTCCTTAGGTTAAAATTGATTTATTCAATTCATTTAAGACATAACAAAAACCAGCCAATCAATCGTTTAAAACCAAAAAGTAAAAAGTAAAAAGACTGGCACCAGTTGAAAAAAAGGGTTCAATTCACTAGCAATTCACTACAGGAATTGTAAATTAAAATAACTTTCCCTACCTCATTTTTGAGCTTTGAGATCACAAGAAATGAGAAAGGATGGTCATGATAGATGGTGATGAGGAAGCTGTTCTTCTTATATATTACATATGGCTGAGTATCCACATAGCCTTTAAGCAGGGTGGCCAGTTTGGCATGCATCAGATACCTTGATTATGTGCCAACCTTTTGGCCAAACCATTCCGCTTCTAAAAATTTATTTTCATCAAATAATTTGACAGTTGTGCAATGGTATTTGTTCAGAAATTATTTGGAAACATTTTTTATAATTACTGATGTTTAAAAAACGCATCAGTATCCATCACAGATAACTGATTAAATAGAATATGGTACATCACTGAAATGCTATAAAACAAAATTTAAAAAGTAAATATATATATACACACACACATATATAAAGATATAAATATATCAATTGCAATGGAAATTTTCATGATAAATTAACTAAAAAAAAAAAACACCATAGATAATGTAATGTCATTTTTGCTTTAAAATTTTGTAGGGGATGGTGTTTATATGTAAATATTTGTACACAGAAATTTTGAGAAGATATACACCAAAATGTTAATTGTATGGGCAATTTTAAATTTTGTTCCCATGTCATTTTCTCATTTTCTTGAAGCTGTCTTTTGTGCAATTTTCAAAAAAAGATTTTAAAATACATAGTAAAATGAAAAGAGGGAGATACTTAAATGGAGGATGGTAAGAAAAAAAAATATAAAATGATGAAAATAATATTTAGAAGGAGGGGTATATTATTATACATAAATGGATTAAACTTCAAAGAAAAATAAAAGAAAATATTAAATAAATAGTGGAAGTTAATCATCTGAGACTACAAACTTAGCATGATAAAATAATATTGTTTATATTTTTAAAATAAATACACAGATTTTTGTTAACACCTTTCGCTCTACCCTGCCTGTACAAATATGCTATTTTCCTCACCAAATTACATATTGTTGAAGAGCCATATTATGAGTCTCTGAATGCTCACCTTACCTTGTTGCCTGAGTCTCAATAGTGTCTTTGTTTCAAATGCTCAGATGCCCAAGTATCCAGCCTCCCCATCTTCCTGAACCAATCATTCTTCCTTAAGTTCCAATTTTGTACCTGTCAGCACTATCACCCTCTATGACTATGTTGTACATAAGGTACAAATAATGTATATTATCTAAGGGTTATCAGGGAGCCATTCCATGGCCTAATTTCTGGTTTTTGATCTGCTATTTAAAAATATAATTGAGGTTTAAAGATGAAACCATATAATATTGAGCTAATGAATTCATGGTTTTTGATCTGCTATTTAAAAATATAATTGAGGTTTAAAGATGAAACCATATAATATTGAGCTAATGAAAAGAATTCTATCAGATTTAAATTTGAAAGTTGATTCATTTGCCTTGAATCCACTGATTTATGTAACAAAATGTATATTCTGAAAATCAAAAGGCAGACAACAATTGAAGAATTAGGACCAGAATTAGAGTCCCTACTAAGAAATCTCCCATTGAAGGGAGGGAAAAAAAAATCATCCTTTAGATTTCAGAGAGTCATGTTGGCCTTTGAATACTTACTCTGTGTTTGCTTGGCTCCCTACCAGACACCTCCAGTTTGAAAAAGAACTGAAAGGCTTAGAGGTATAAAGTATCTGATTTCTCTGTACCACGTTTAAGCACAAAGAGATTAAAGCTGATGACAATGAAAGCCAGTGACTTAATCTGACTCTAAAGAATAAACAGAGTTCTTTAAAAAGTTAAAATTTGAGAAAACATTTGCAACAACATATGACAAGCAAAGAATTAATATCTTATTTTTACCCAAATTAAAGAGTTTCTTAGAAATCAATAAGACAGTAATAAACATGAAAGAGAGGAGTGGTGTTTAGAGAAAAGTGGAGAGCCTGCTGAGGCAGTACAAAGGAGAGATGGTGATAGCTTGGGCTAGGGACAGTAGTGTGATGGTGAGAAGCAGTTAGTTTCAGGATATATCTTGGTGGGAGAGCCATTTAAGATTTACTGATGGATTGGATCTGAAAAGTGAGAGAAAGAGTAAAATTAAAAAAGTGTATTGGATCTTGGATGATGGGTATGGGTTAATGCCATTTAATAAGATGAGTAAGATAAGGAAAAGAGAAAATGGAGTGGGGCATTTTGTTTTGACCATGTTAAATTTGGGATCCTAGTACATATCACTGTTTAGTCAGGATAGGCTAAGTTATTACTGCTGCAACAAATACTCCCCAAAATCTGGTGGCTTCAAGCTACAAAATGTGTTTCTTGCTCATGCTGTGTGTGCACCTCAACTGTCTTGGACTTTGCTCCTTGCTATTCCCACTTCAAGACTCAAGCTGATAGGATTGTTGCTGATCACCAATGGCAGAGGAAATAAGTGAAGAGTCACCCATGGACTGTTAATGTTTCTATCTGAATGTGACATGTAATTTCCATTTTCATTGTCCAAAGCAAGCCATGTGGCTACACCTAAATACAAATGGACAGGAAGTACCATCTTACTGGGTACCTTGGAGGGGAGAACCAAATATTTGAATGTCTGTTTAAACATCCGAACGGAGATGGCTTTTAGGCAGTTATATATGTAAATCCAAGTTCAGAGGAGAGGCCTTTGGACAGAGATTTGGAAGTTGTTAGATATTGTATTTAAGATCTTGGCACCTAAGGAGAAAATATAGAAACGAACGGAGTAGAACTGAGGACAGAATTATGTGTTCTTTAGAAATACAATTAGAAGAAAACAATAAAAGTGACCGAGAAAGGACATTTGTGTGTGTGTATATCTATGTGTCTGTGTTTGTACACGTACACATCTTTAGATCTGTTTATAAGAGCATAGAGAAAGGTGTAGGAAATGAGTTTGAAGAAAAGTTAAGGATTATTTTTAACTTCTTTAGCCACTTTATCTTAGTTTGCTATTACACTCATTATTACCTTTATAAACTTAGAAATATAGTAAGAAAAATTTTTATACAGAAAGTGTATGGAAGGAAATCAGGGAGTGGGCATTAACTTTTAAGGAGACTGAGCAGGTGAGTATGAGGCAGGTGGTAGGAAGCTAGAAGGCCATGTGAGCGTATGCATGAACCCAGTTGGTAATGATAATTACTACATTGAAGCCATATGCTTGCACATTAAAAATTAAGTGTTCAGAGTGGACAGAGCAGTTTGGCAAGAATCTCAAAACAAAAAATAAGTCACTCAGGACTCTTGATTTTTTTTAAGAAATGATAAAATGAACTATCATATTTGAACTTAAAATTGTGTTCTTTCTCTTAAGTATTTGCATTTTGTTTGCCTTAACTTCCCTGGTGGCTCAGAGGTTAAAGCATCTGCCTCCAATGCAGAAGTCCTGGGTTCGATCCCTGGGTCGGGAAGATCCCCTGGAGAAGGAAATGGCAACCCACTCCAGTATTCTTGCTTGGAGAATCTCATGCACTGAGGAGCCTGTTGGGCTGCAGTCCATGGGGTCACAAAGAGTCGGACACGACTGAGTGACTTTACTTACTTACTTACTTACTGCCTTAACTTGATACATGTTATTTTAGTCCAGAATTAGCAATGTACTTCCCTTAATTATTGGAATATGCAGGATCAAGTAAAAGTTCTAAAATGAAAAGAATATTTTTAAATAAGGATTTAGAAGATCAGTTCAGTTCAGTTCAGTCGCTCAGTTGTGTCTGACTCTTTGCGACCCCATGAATCGCAGCACACCAGGCCTCCCTTCACCTACTCCTGGAGTTCACTCATACTCATGTCCATCGAGTCCGTGATGCCATCCAGCCATCTCATCCTCTGTTGTCCCCTTCTCCTCCTGCCCCCAATCCCTCCCAGCATCAGAGTCTTTTCCAATGAGTCAACTCTTCACATGAGGTGGCCAAAGTACTGGAGTTCAGTTTTAGCATCATTCCTTCCAAAGAAACCCAGGGTTGATCTCCTTCAGAATGGACTGGTTGGATCTCCTTGCAGTCCAAAGCACTCTCGAGTCTTCTCCAACACCACAGTTCAAAAGCATCAATTCTTTGGCGCTCAGCCTTCTTCACAGTCCAACTCTCATATCCATACATGACTACAGGAAAAACCATAGCCTTGACTACACGGACCTTTGTTGGAAAAGTAATATCTCTGCTTTTCAATATGCTATCTAGGTTGGTCATAACTTTTCTTCCAAGGCGTAAGCATCTTTTAATTTCATGGCTGCAGTCACCATCTGCAGTGATTTTGGAGCCCAAAAAAAATAAAGTCTGACACTGTTTCCACTGTTTCCCCATCTATTTCCCATGAAGTGATGGGACCGGATGCCATGATCTTCGTTTTCTGAATGTTGAGCTTTAAGTCAACTTTTTCACTCTCCTCTTTCACTTTCATCAAGAGGCTCTTTAGTTCCTCTTTACTTTCTGCCATAAGGGTGGTGTTTATCTGCATGTCTGAGGTTATTGACATTTCTCCTCAATCTTGATTCCAGCTTGTGCTTCATCCAGCCCAGCATTTCTCATAATGTACTCTGCATATAAGTTAAATAAGCAAAGTGACAATATACAGCCTTGACATACTCCTTTTCCTATTTGGAACCAGTCTGTTGTTCCATGTCCAGTTCTAACTGTTGCTTCCTGACCTGCATACAGATTTCTCAAGAGGCAGGTCAGGTGGTCTGGTATTCCCATCTCTTTCAGAATTTTCCGCAGTTGATTGTGATCCACACAGTCAAAGGCTCTGGCATAGTCAATAAAGCAGAAATAGATGTTTTTCTGGAACTCTCTTGCTTTTTCCATGATCCAGTGGGTTTGGCAATTTGATCTCTGGTTCCTCTGCCTTTTCTAAAACCAGCTTGAACAGCTGGAAGTTCAAGGTTCATGTATTGCTGAAGCTTGGCTTGGAGAATTTTGAGCGTTACTTTACTAGCATGTGAGATGAGCACAACTGTGCAGTAGTTTGAGCATTCTTGGCATTGCCTTTCTTTGGGATTGGAATAAAAACTGACTTTTTCCAGTCCTGTGCCCACTGCTGAGTTTTCCAAATTTGTTGTCATATTGAGTGTAGCACTTTCACAGCATCATCTTTCAGGATTTGAAACAGCTCAACTGGAATTCTATCCCCTCCACTAGCTTTGTTCGTAGTGATGCTTCCTAAGGCCCGCTTGACTTCACATTCCAGGATGTCTGGCTCTAGGTGAGTGATCACACCATCATGATTATCTTGGTCGTGAAGATATTTTTGTACAGTTCTTCTGTGTATTCTTGCCACCTCTTCTTAATATCTTCTGCTTCTGTTAGGTCCAGACCATTTCTTTCCTTTATCGAGCCCATCTTTGCATGAAATGTTCCCTTGGTATCTCTAATTTTCTTGAGGAGATCTCTTTCCCATTGTGTTGTTTTCCTGTATTTCTTTGCATTGATCACTGAGGAAGGCTTTCTTATCTCTTCTTGCTATTCTTTGGAACTCTGCATTCAGATGCTTATATCTTTTCTTTTCTCCGTTGCTTTTCACCTCTCTTCTTTTCATAGCTATTTGTAAGACCTCCTCAGACAGCCATTTTGCTTTTTTGCATTTCTTTTCCATGGGGATGGTCTTGATCCCTGTCGCCTGTACAATGTCACGAACCTCAGTCTATAGTTCATCAGGCACACTATCAGATCTAGTCCCTTACATCTATTTCTCACTTCCACTGTATAATCATAAAGAGTTTGATTTAGATCATACCTGAATGGTCTAGCATTTTTCCCTATTTTCTTCAATTTCAATCTGAATTTGGCAGTAAGGAGTTCATGATCTGAGCCACAGTCAGCTCCCGGTCTTGTTTTTGCTGACTGTATAGAGCTTCTCCATCTTTGGCTGCAAAGATTATAATCAATCTGATTTCGGTGTTGACCATCTGGTGATGTCCATGTGTAGAGTCTTCTCTTGTGTTGTTGGAAGAGGGTGTTTGCTATGATCCGTGCATTATCTTGGCAAAACTCTATTAGTCTTGTCCTGCCTCATTCCGTGTTCCAAGGTCAAGTTTTCCTGTTACTCCAGGTGTTTCTTGACTTCCTACTTTTGCATTCCAGTCCCCTATAATGAAAAGGACATCTTTTTTGGATGTTAGTTTTAAAAGGTCTTGTAGGTCTTCATAGAACTGTTCACCTTCTTCAGCGTTACTGGTTGGGGCGTAGACTTGGATTACTGTGATATTTAATGGTTTGCCTTGGAAACAAACAGAGATCATTCTGTCATTTTTGAGATTGCATCCAAGTACTGCATTTCGGACTCTTTTGTTGACCATGATGGCTACTCCATTTCTTCTGAGGGATTTAGAAGATATATTCCATTATATGCCAACAAATAGAATCAGTCCTAAAATAGTAAAGGCTAGTGTTATTTGAGGATATAGCACAAAATGAAACACTAAGGACCAACTTGACAAAATGACAACACACATTCTTCAGCAAAAATTTTTACTCTTGACCACTTTTTAATTGAAGAAAGAATCTAATTTGGCCATTTTCATTTTCCTCTTTGAAATAATTCACCATTAGTTCCATAAATTTTCTCATTTTATGTCATGGCTTCAAAGAGAATTAGTGACACTTCAAGGAATTGGGGATAAAATAGCAATTTGATACAAAGAACAAAATAGAACTTTTTAAAAAGGATCAGCTTGTCGAAATCTTTATATCATTGTATTTTACCTCAAGTTAGAAATTGGAAATAAGTACTGTTTCCACTTAGATCAGTCATTCTCAACTAGGGGTGATTTTGCACCCTAGGGACATTTAACAATGTCTGGAGACATTTGGACTGGAGAGATACTACTGAAATTTAGTGTGTGGAAGCCAATATCCTATTATTTACAAGATAGTCTCTACAATGAGGGCTTCTCTGGTGGTTCAGTGGTAAAGAACCTGCCTGCCAGTGAAGGAGACATGGGTTTGGTCCCTGGGTTGGGTAGATCCCCTGGAGAAGGAAATAGCAACCCACTCTAGTATTCTTGTCTGGAAAATCCCATAGCAGCTGCAGTCCATGGGGTCTCAAAGAGCCAGACATGACTTAGTGACTAAACAACATCTCCACAATAAAGAATTAGTCATATGAGTTGATAGTATTAAAGTTGATAAACTCTGGCCTGGCTTGAAATAAGTATGTAAGATCCTCTCATACCCAGTTTAGCCTATGAAGATTTGGACCTATGACCTTCATTAATCAAGCCAAATTCACCTAAAATTGGTTAAAGAACTGGAATCTGTTCAACTACAAACACTGGTATACAAGCAGTTTACATCTACCATTATGCTTCAGCAGTATCTCCTTAATTTGAAAAATATTCCCTGCCCTTTGAATTGCCTTTAAAAGTATGACAATACTGTAGAGATTTTCAAATTTGGGCTTGTATACTTGGACAAGTGGTTCGAGGTCAAGAACTGTGAGTGTTACAAAGAATTGCCTTCACCAACACTTTTTTGTGAACATATGTCTTTCATTAAATAAGAAAAGCCCAATTTTTATAAATTTGGGAAGCTTTTATGTGCTTCCACTAAAAGCCTATTTCAAAACTGGAATTCCATGAAAACAGAAAAAAAAGTTAAAATGTTTCTATATTTGAGCATTAGAATGAGACATAAAAAGAGACTCAGTAAAATGCAGTTAAAACCTGAGCATTTATCAAGAAAAACTTTTCTAATGTTCCAACTTAAGCTTATTCTTTCCGTTCCATGTGGTCCAATAATTCAACTCATGGACTGTCAAGCAGAGACTTTTTTTGAGTAATGTATGGAATGTATTGTCTGCCAATAAAGTTATTTTTAAGTCACTCTAAGATGGCCAAGATATCAAGACCCAAAGATAAAGCCACCCACATTAGTTTGCTCAGCCCATATAAAGGCTGAGTTTGTCAAGCATTGGAGCATAACTTTGATACTTTGATTTTCTTAAAATGTGACAAAATTACTGAAATCAGTTATAGAAGCCAAGTTTTATGAAGGCTATTAACAATTTTACATTTCCAATTCACGTGAAATGTGAAGAAGGGTTATATTATGATGAATTATAGAAGTATAAGATTTATGGAATTATGGATTTGTAGAATGCAAATATCACATCAGAGAGTGGCAAACATCTAAATTTCAACTTGGATTCTATAAAATGACATGGTGGTTGTAGCCTAGGAATAGGTCTTTAACGAAGACAGTGTATTATTACATCTGCTCAACAAATAGAAAGGCCTCCCAAATAGTGAAAAAACAGTATTTAAATTTTAAAGTACCAGATGGAACATTAGGCACAAATTTAGCAGAATAGCATTTTGTACATTGGTTAATTTGTATGATATTCTACTATGTCTTATTGGTTTATTTGTTTATTGTCTGTCTGCTTAACTGTACTTTAGGCTCTGTGAAGACACGATCCTCTCTGAGGTTTTGTTGACTTACTGTATATCCCTAGAACTTGGGACATAATAGGTAGTGAATAAATATTTGTGTAACGATTCAATGAATGAATATAAATGATGGAAGAAGCAAGTGACAAAACTGTGACCTTAGACATAGGTTGGAGGGAAGAAGTAGATGAACTATGAAGGCCGAGATGGGTGGGATAGGGTAGGAGGTCCAAAAGGGAGGGTATATATTTATACCTATAGCTTATTCACTTCGTTTTATAGCAGAAACTAGTTCAACACTGTAAAGCAATTATATGCCAATTAAAAGAATTTTTTTAAAAAGTAGGTGAAAATGCAGGGGAAGGAAAAAGTAAGACTAGATAGGAAAGGTGTTGACACTGAGACAGAGTAGCTTCTAAAACTTCTAGCCACTAGCTTGGTCACCATGATTCATTCACCTAAAATTACTGTAACAATTCTCCATTGTACATTAAAATTTTTACATTGCTAGGATATTTACATACCTCATTCTTCAGGGCTAGGCATAATAAAATGCTAATGAAATAAATTTTAAGTTTTTTTCCAATATGTATCAGTTAATCTGATTGTGCTTTATTCCCAGTTCTATTAACATATTTTGTTCCCTGGGGAAAAAACTATTTATATCTTAATTTTTCTCAAATAGGGATCATAGCATTACTATAAAAAGGAAAACCCTCAGAATCGTTTCCTTTTTTCATCCATTCTTTCAGCACTCCCAGGTCAGAGGATGGCCCTTCTTTTCGGCAAGGTCATCTCTTCTACTTATATTTAGGGCTTTGCTTTATCAGTTATTTCCATATCTTGGATTTTGATTCTCTATCCTACTGGCTTTTTCATAGCTGGGTGTAGAGATATTAATAGAGATATCTATGTCTTTATCTACAGATGTGTGTAGACTTTTCTTTCTTCTACTTGGTTGCCCATTCCAGAACTGTATATTTCCTGCTTTCCCTTCACCCATACATATCTTTAAATTAGCTCATTTCATCCTCACAATTCTGTAACACAGTGATTCTCAGCGGGGGGCATTTGGCAATGTCTGGAGACATTTGTGACTATCACTGCTGGGTAGAGGGGTGCTACTGGCATGGTAGAGCCCAGGGTTTCTACTAAACATGCTATAAGGCACAGGACAGTCTTCTAGAACAAGAATCATTGTGCTTAAAATGTCAATAGTACTGCTATTGAGAATGCCTACTGTAAAGAAAACAGCATCTTCTCCAGTCTAGAGATGAAGATCATGAGGCTTAGTCAAGTTTTCTAACTAGCCAAAGATCACATATCTAATAAGTGAAGAAGTCAGGATTTAACTCAAACTCAGTTTTGAATTTAAAGTTCTTAAACTTTCTAATGCACATACTCAGTTTCAATGTAATTGTAATTATTGTATGTAAATTTAGAGTAAATATCTTAGTGCATGATTCCTCATATTCATATCTGATTATTCCCTTAGGGTAGATTTGCGGAAGTAGAACTGGTATCAAAGAGAATGAATAGTTATTTTTTATTACTTTCCTCAAAGCTAGAGTAATTCACATTCCTAACAACTCACCTGACTAACGTGCAATGAATATTACCATTTTCTTTTACCTTCATATTTAATCCACGCCAGTTTGATCATCCTCCTTTCCCTTAAAAAAAAAAACTGATCAAATAATTCCTTTAACTGCAAATTTATTGACCCTTCTGATTAGAAGAACAAAGACATGCAGAGTTTTAAGCTCCTGTGTGAGCTGAAATCCAGCTCTGCCACTTAATAGCAGAGTGACTTTGTGTGAGTTTACTCAGAGCCTCTCTCATTTGTTAAGCAAAGCTCAATGACATTCTCCACCTCACAGTGACCAAATGAGATAATAATATTTGTGATATATGTAGAAGAGTACCAGAAACAAAGTCAATTTTCAAAAGGTCTTGGCTGTCTTCAGTATTGTTTTTTGTACATACATGGTCTTTTCAGCTTTGTTAAGGTGCTGTGACCCTGAACTCAGTGGTTGCACTGACTCTCAATATCATCCTCTTTCTCCAAATATTACCCCTTTTCTGAGATTGCTCTTGTTCAGTCACTTGGTTGTGCCCCACTCTTTGTGAACCTATGGACTGCAGCACACCAGGTTTCCCTGTCTTTCACCATCTCCTGGAGCTTACTCAAACTCATGTCCATTGAATCAGGGATGCCATATAACCATCTTGTCCTCTGGCGCTCCCTTCTCCTCTTGCCTTCAGTCTTTTCCAGCATCAAGGTCTTTTCTAATAACTCTGCTCTTCACAGCAGGTGGCCAAAGAACTGAAGCTTCAACTTCAACATCAGTCCTCCCAATGAGTGTTCGCTGATTTCCTTTAGAATTATCTGATTTGATCTCCTTGTAGTCCAAAGGACTCTCAAGAGTCTTCAGCACCACAGTTTAAAAGCATCAGTTCTTTGGCGCTCAGCCTTCTTTATGGTCCAGCTCTCACATCCATATCTGACTGCTGGAAAAACCATAGCTTTCATTATATGGATCTTTGTCAGCAAAGGGATGTCTCCGCTTTTTAATAAGCTATTAATTTTGTCATAGCTTTTCTTCCAAGGAGCAAGCGTCTTTTCATTTAATGACTGAAGTCACCATCCACAGTGATCTTGGAGCCCAAGAAAATAAACTCTATCACAGTTTCCATTTTTTTCCTCTATATATTTGCCATGAGTGATGGGACTGGATGCCATGATCTTAGTTTTTTGAATGTTCCATTTTAAGCCAGCTTTTTCACTCTCCTCTTTCACCTTCATCAATAGGCTCTTTAGTTCTTCATTTTCTACCCTGTGGATGCTGCATATCTGAGATTATTGATATTTCTCCCTGCAGTCCTGATTTTCTGATATTACTATTTACCAAAGGCTTACTGTTTGCTAACTCCCTAAAAGCCTCAGTTGAGCTACCTGTTGCTGAGCTAGTGGTTGACTTTTACCTTAAGAATTTGTTCATAGCCACATCTTTGCTCCAGGTATTCTCATATGCTCAACTATAAACCATCTACATCTAAGTGTTATAGATTATCCTTCAGTAGTTCTCTCCTCTTATATTTTCTTACATGAAAGTTCTATGTAGCAGTATTTCCCAAAGTATATTCAGCCTATTTCAGTTCAGTTCAGTCCCTCAGTCGTGTCCGACTCTTTTTGATCCCATGAACCTCAGCCTATTTAAAGGAAAAGAAAGTGTTTTGATCATCAAAATATGTTTGGATTACTTTATATCCTTTTCTTTCTCGTGAAAAACAAAGTATATTAGCTTTTTTCTAAAAAAGTTGAGTCTTGCAATAAAGAAATGTAAATATCTTTGACCGTAATTCTTGAACTTTTTTTTATCAAATACTCCCCACCCATTTTTAAAAACACTTGTCATCATCTTGTAGCATTAGTGTTTGATGGGGAACCCACTTGCCAAACAGGCAGCAGGACTAGGAGCAGCCTCTAACTTAGGGTTTCTCAGCATGGTCCATCTGACCTGCTCAGACATACTCAGTTCATTTCAGTCTCTCAGTTGTGTCTGACTCTGCGACCCCAGGGACTGCAGCTCACCAGGCATCCTTGTCCATCACCAACTCCCAGAGCTTGCTCAAACTCATCCATCGAGTCGGTGATGCCATCCAACCATCTTATCATTGGTCGTCCCCTTCTCCTCTTGCCCTCAATCTTTCCCAGAGTCAGGGTCTTTTCCAATGAGTCAGTCTTCACATCAGGTGGCCAAAGTATTGGAGTTTCAGCTTTAGCATCAGTCCTTCTAATGAATATTCAGGACTGATTGCCTTCAGGATTGATTGGTTCGATCTCCTTACAGTTCAAGGGACTCTCAAGAATCTTCTCCAAGACCACAGTTCAAAAGCATCAATTCTTCAGCGCTTAGCTTTCTTTATGGTCCAGCTCTCACATCCATACATTTCTACTGGAAAAACCATAGCTTGGACTAGATGGACCTTTGTCAGCAAAGTAATGTCTCTGCTTTTTAATATGCTGTCTAGGTTGATTACAACTTTTCTTCCAAGGAGCAAGCATCTTTTAATTTCATGGCTGTGGTCACCATCTGCAGTGATTTTGGAGCCCAAGAAAATAAAGTCCCTTTGCCATACCCCAGGTTGTGAAATCTGTTATGGGTCCTAGAACTTTCATAACCGTTCAATTGGTATAATTGTTCTCCAGTTTGTGAGTCATCTGCTTGGTGGCTCTATGGTGGGGCTAAGGGCAACCTCTTCCAAGAGGACTTATGCCACATGCTATGCCTCCCAGGTCAGCTGCAGCTAGAGCCCCTGTCCCCACGGCAGGACACTGCTGACCCATGCCTCCGCAGGAGACACTCAAACCACAGAGGCAGGTCTGACTCAGTCTCTGTGGGGTCTCTGGGTCCTGGTGCACATGAGGTTTTATTTGAGCCTTCCAAACATCTCTGGCAGGTATGGGGATTAATTCTAAATGCAACTCTGCTCCTACTACCATCTTGTTGGGCTTCTCCTTTACCCTTGGACGTGGGCTATATTTTTTTGGTGGGATCCAACATTCTCCTGTCGCTGGTTGTTCAGCAACTGGTTGCAATTTTGGAGTTCTCGCAGGGGAAGGTAAGTGCACATCCTTCTATTCTGCCATCTTTATTTTATTTTCAGACATACTCAAGTTTCTTATTACAAATGCAAACTCCTGAGTCACTCCTAGGTCTTCTCAATTTTAATATTTGAAGATGGCACCTGGGAATACACATTTAAATAAAGCTACCAGAATAATTTCACAACCCCTTACAGCTGTAGGTACTAAGAACAGCCATAGTGTAAGATGCAAACACTATTAATATTTCCCTTCTATCATATTGAGGAAGATTTTTACACCCATAACCTTTGATTTTATTGTGAGATACATTGACAAAACATTAAGAAGTATCCCCTAAACTCAGGTTTACCAGAAATTCAGCTTTCTCGTCACACCCCATCCCAATTCCCTGTCAGCTGTGAGCAAGAGCAAATCATTTTGCCAGTAGCTACAGAGGCTGTGAATGAATTCTGTTCGCAGCTCTGACACTGATGGTGAGGAATCATTATTTTTCCTCATTGATAATGAGTGTTGGCGGTTCCCGGGCTGGAAGGAAGATCTTGAAAAACCCTGATACATTTCTCCATGGCACAGGATCAGAACAGCCACCGGGTATGCCCTGCGAGCTCAAACCAGCTCACTCTTTTCTGTATATTTGTTTGTTCAAGGAGGTCATTGCCATATCTCTTTGTACTTTTGTGCTAAGCAGCTCGGAAATTTCCGGGGAGTTTTCCAGATGAGCCAAAGTGTATAACTAATACTTCATTTTTATTTTAAATCCAGAGTGAGAATGAATCTGAACTTGACACACCTAAGTAGTAGAAATTTTATTTGTATAGCTTTATAGTTTCAGTTTTTCTTTCTTTTACCTTTTGCTTTTTAGAACTTTTCTGCTAAATGATATTAACTCATTAAAAAGTATGTTCACGTTTTCCTTCTTTTGTGATTTTCATACTTTGTACTCTGACAAATTTGCCCATGATGTTCACTGACACTTGTTTTTCTAAATAGAAAATACAATTTGATTGATTTCAAAGGAAAGTTGAGGGTAACCTCTGGCTATGAAATGTTTTGGTATGTTAAGTAGTTCCTTTCCAATGTGTGAAAGACTATTCCATTCTTGGGATCACTTTGAAGTCTACTTTTAACCTAAATTTCCTTCCTGACTTCTGACAGTATTGTAAGTTTGCACTTGCTACCTTCGAAGACAAGGACAGGGTGATGCTGTTCCTTTAAGATATTAACTCAAACTGTATTATCTATTAATATTTCCATCTATGTTTCTGCCAGTCTGTTTCTACACATTTGCACTGGCTTAATTTACCTTAGAAACTTCACCTCTGTCACTCTTGTCCATGCCCTATTGTTAGGCTTAGATAGTCATCTACTGAGAAATCGATGGGGCCCTAGCCTGGTATGTTATCTGCTCCATCAAAATACTGCAGTTTTAAATAGTCTTTGTGTGCTATGCCTATGGGCCAAAGCACCCAGACGTGCAACAAACACTTAGTGTTCAGCCATATTTCAGGGTAACAGCTTCTTGCATCTTCCTCCCAACTTTAGGGAGCCAGTGTACTTGTCTCAATTTCCTCAGGTAACTTCCTCGTCTCCAATAGGTGAGGGCAGCCTGAGAGCCAGCCTTCTTTTATACATCATCCTTGCTTGTCCAGTCTGTTGGAGTTTGATGTCATTTATTGTTTCTCTCATTTCACATAAAGTTTCAATGAACCTTTATGGAGCATTTGCCAGGTGCCAACCATACAAAAATTTCTAGGTCCATGACTTCTGTCCTTAAGGAACTCACTATCTGACAGAAACTTACAGTACAGTGTGAGAAAAGGTATGTTCAGGGTTTGGTTCCTAAGAAGCACCCAGCATGGATGGGTGGGGAAGGCAACCTAATGGGCGACACCTAACTGTTGTGGTCAGGCGTGGTGGGATTAATGCCTACACAGCAGGCAGGGCATCAAGGCACCGAGGATGAGGTACCTTATCCTGTGCCACCAAGAAGCTATGAAAGATCAGAGTGGTGTTTTAGACTGTTTAGTCTAGCTGCAGTGTGAAAGATAAATTTAATGGAAGCCCAGGAGACTTGTCAGGAGATTCTCAAGTAGCCAAGGAGAGAGGTTGTAAGGGCCTGAACCATGAAGAGTTTTAAAGAATAGATGATGATGTAAAGGAAAAATATGCCCCTTCCCAATCTTTCAGCTTAGATTTATTTGGGAATTTAGTAAGTCATCAGAATTAGTTGTAGGTTGACATATTTCCTTATAAGTTGTGGGTGGACAACCTCCTCTTCTCAGGGAAAGAATCACTGTGTCCCCATTACTGGTCCCAACTTATGTTTGTTTGTTGCCATCTCCCAGACACATCCCCTGCCCAGGTCCCACTGGGCTGCTCTGCAGCTGTGACCATTTAGGTTTATGCTGACCCCTCTTACAAGCTTTTCCTCCCTTCCAAGTACTCACCAGGCCTGACCCTGCTTAGCTTCCAAGATCAGACAAGATCAGGCACTTTTCAGGGCAGTATAGACCAGCTTTTCCTAACCACAGTGTCTGACAAACATTGAGCACTCACCCTGAATTTTACCATCTGTATGACACAAAAGTGAAAAGTAAATCAGAATACTATTAAGCGCATCTCAATGATTTTGGGAGTGTAGGGTTTCCTCTCATTCAGTCAATGCATTGCAGCGTTTCTCTAGTTAAAAAAAGCAAGCATGTTGTGAAAGTTGTGATCTATTATAGTCTTGTTCTGTGCTTTATTTGTTGCCTTTCAGTAATCTGTAGAGCTGTTTATTGTGTGTTTTTTTTCCTGATATGAACCAATTTCTGTGTTCTTTTCCTTTTTCGTTTCTTCTTTTATGCCCCCTTACCTCTTTTGGGATCCTGAGAGAGTGGTTTCAGGGGAAATTCTTTAAGAGACCTGCAAAATGTATTTTCTCCATTGAGTTAAAAAAAAAACCTCCATAGCAATAAACTTGGTTTAATGTGGTCAGTTTTATCACAGATCAGGCCTGCCCAAGGCAAGGGAGCTCAGCCAGTAATTTGGGAAGCCTTTGAAGCCACATGCACATGTATATATTAACCTCCGAAACTAGCCATAATTTTAATTAACATAAAATAATCTAAAGACATGCTGATTAGACACCGTGTGGCTTGAACAAAGCATTCTGGGCAGGGGGTTGGGAAATAGAGAACTTTGACCATTCCTATCCCCTACAGACAGGGTTTTCTTTAATCTTTAGAAGCACATTTTATTTTTTTCAACCTTTTTTTTTTTCTTGCATGATGTTCTTAGAGACCAAAAACAACAAAATTCCAAAAGCTTTTGCTAATTAGGAAGAGAGGAACTGAAACTGTTACAGATTATGTCAGTTAAACCTCACATTAGGGGAAAAAAAAAAAAAAAAGTAGAACTCCAGATCTCTTTTAAAGCATATGATTTACACCCTATTCCAGTAAATTGAAGCAGGCCGAGAATTTTTCATTCATTTCTCTTGTGTGTCATGTGGGCCACACTTCGAACTGTTGGTTCTCCCAGGGACAAAGCAGGAAGAATTAATTGGAGCCAGTGTTGCTTTTTATGATATGTGGTTTTGAGCTTCGGAGCAGTGGAGTGCAGTGTGAATCATGGAAGCAACCAACTGAAAAATCCTCAACCCTCTAACAAAAAGCAGATTTTTTTCCACATTTCTTCCAAGTTTTTATTTCACATGTGAGTCTGAGATAGAAAATACTCGGTGAAACTGTAAGGAAGCCGCAGTAGTTCTTGCTGTTTGGGGGTTTCCTGGAGAGAATCGTGTTCAGAATGTTCCTTTTTTTGCCAAAAGGTTTATTATGGAACTGAAAGGCCCAACAAGACAGACTACACCATCTCCATTTTATTATACATGTTATTTACTGGGGTTTCCCTGAAGAAAGCTCAAGAATTCTTTCCCCATGAGTCACTGACCAAGTGATTGTTTTTTTAAAATATAAACTCTCCTTCAGCTGGTCAATTTGGAACACGGTCTTCTCATCCTCTGTTCACTTCAGGGCCGCTTCGCCTTCATCTGTAAATAATCACGTCTATAGCCAAATCGAGCAGCTTGAATGTAGCCAATTTCTTTCTGTTTTAACACTCAGGTCTAAGAAATCAACAGCTTGGTCAGGAAAGATTCAGAGGACTCCATCCTCTGAATGTGACCAACATATTTTCATTGCTTTGGCAAAAGGCCTCTCCTTGGTTTAATTTCTGCTGGAATTAATGAGATGAGGAAGTTACCCTTTTTCACTGAGAATTGATGGTGGTTGCTATGCCCAGATCCCATTCCCTTTTTACCTTTGTGAGTGGGTGAGATGATGTTGCCTTCTGCTCTCATCATCTTATTGAGCAAGACACTGTAATAATTGTCCTTTGTAGTGTCTGAACTTTCTAATTAAATTTTGACACCTTAACAAATGTGTCAACATGAACATTAATCAAAGTTAACTTTTTCTTCATAAAAACAGCTCTATAACTGCAGTCATCTATTGTACGGGAACAATGTTGTTTTAGAGAATATTTCTGAACCCCTCCCCAGCCACTTTCCCAGTGGCTGTAAGTCTGCTGATGCCAGCTGAGTGGTCTAGAGAGCCAGCTAATTACCTCCTTCCACAGCTTTTGATTTGGAGCCCAACTGATGGCGCCAGAGGCTGAACCACAGTCACATCTACAGGCCCCTGATTTGCCAAATGGAATCCATGCAGTTTGTTTCCTTTCTCACAGTGTTTTTACGATGGACTCAGCTCAAACTAGAAATAGGCTAGGAATTACTTCAAAATATTAATGGATGATGGTTTAAATTTTGAAAAAATAGGTTTGTGTGTGTGTTCACAAAAGGACACGTGTAAACATATGACAAAATTTATCAGACATTCTTTTAATTATTTTCCACTAACTACAAGAATACCAAGGGCTTTTCAGGAGACTTCACATTTTATAGTGCAATAAAGTTTTTAATCAATTGTCTTTTGATGACTAATGTGTAAGTACCCCTGTCTAAATCAGAAGTGCCTAGAATTCTTGCTAAACTGACATTCTTTTAAAATATACCTTAGTAAAGAAAACCTAGATAGCGTATTAAAAAGCAGAGACATTACTTTGTCAACAAAGGTCCATCTAGTCAAGGCTATGGTTTTTCCAGTAGTCATGTATGGATGTGAGAGTTGGACTGTGAAGAAAGCTGAGCACCGAAGAAGTGATGCTTTTGAACTGTGGTGTTGGAGAAGACTCTTGAGAGTCCCTTGGACTGCAAGGAGATCCACCAGTCCATTCTAAAAGAGATCAGTCCTGGGAATTCTTTAGAAGGAATGATGCTAAAGCTGAAACTCCAGTACTTTGGCCACATCATGTGAAGAGTTGACTCATTGGAAAAGACTCTGATGCTGGGAGGGATTTGGGGCAGGAGGAGAAGGGGCCAACAGAGGATGAGATGGCTGGATGGCATTACCAACTCGATGGACATGAGTTTGAGTGAACTCCAGGAGTTGGTGATAGACAGTGAGGCCTGGCGTGCTGCAATTCATGAGGTCACAAAGAGTTGGACACGACTGAGCGACTGAACTGAACTGAAAGAAAACATTATTGTATGCATAGAGGGGTCTTCCCAGGAGGCTCAATGATAAAGAATCTGCCTGTAATGCAGGAGACCTGTGTTCGATACTTGGGTCAAGAAGATCACCTGGGGGAGGAAATGACAACCAACTCCAATATTCTTTTTTTTTTTTAATTAATTTTTATTTTTTAGTTTGTTTTGCTTTACAATACTGTATTCATTTTGCTACACATCAACATGAATC
>SJXQ01006832.1:0-66485 GCA_006408695.1 Aepyceros melampus
CGTGGCTGATTCATGTCGATGTGTAGCAAAACGAATACAGTATTGTAAAGCAAAACAAACTAAAAAAATAAAATTAATTTAAAAAAAAATATTTATTTAGAGCCTCTTCCCAATTAAAAAAAAAATGAGTTAGTTAGTTTTGTGTGTGTGTGTGTGTGTTTAGTTGTAGAAATTTCTTATATTTTTGGATATTGATTTTTTATCAGATATATATTTTACAAATATGTTCTTCCATTTCATAGGTTGCTTTTTAAAAAATATTTTGTTCCTTTGCAATTAGGTTATTTTTAAACTTTATCATCACTATTGTTTTATTATCAAAGAATGCATGGCTTCCAAAACCAAAATATGTAATATCATAACCAGCTGTCTAACAGAGAATCTGTATATTCTCTATTCTATGCCATATGCAATATCTGATTATTAGAATGAGGTTTAAAGTAGATTATCTGTATGAAATATATAATTTTTATTACATCTATTTTAAGTTAATACAAAACATAAGGTATCAATGCCATTATTCTTGTTTTAAAAGTCAGACCAAGGAAATTTATACTTAAAACTACTCTTCAGCTTCTGCCCTCCTAATATTAAAGGTCTGCTATGATATATTCTCCATCCAGTTCACTGAGCAACCTGAAAAGCTTTATGCCTAGATATAAAAATATGTATGTGGCTTCAGATCTTTCTACAACTTTTGCATTATTGATGTAAAAGAAAAAATTGAAAAGACATCTGGTTCCATTTAGGACTAAATCCCTTAATTCCCTAAATTAAATCTTAAATCATGCACTATATACTTGCAGGAAGATCCTAAGTCTAGACAGATATTTATGAAAGATATTGCAGTTGTCAATAGAGCACATCAATACTTAGTGGAAAAAGCAAATGTTGCTGTGCTATTTCCTTTACTTTTCTTATTAAAAATCAGTCTAGAAAAGACGATTTAATGAAGATCCTTCCTCATTTGAAAAACTAGCAAAGGTGTCTAACTCATAATGGAAAAGATGGCAGGCATTTAAGATTTACAGGAGAAATTTGTATACTAAGTTTGCATTTGGGTACACAAAAAGATACAAAGATGACTGGACTATGCTTCAAAATATCCTGAATTCAAGTTGCTTTCTTTTCAAGTTTGGTTTAAGGGAGATTATTTAGGTGGAAATGAAAGAATGGGACTGAGAAAAAGCTTATAGAAAAGCAGAACTTTTTTTGTTACCCATGAAAACTTTTAAAAGTTGCCCATTTTCTGTTCTATTGATGTCACATAATATTTGTTTCACAATAAATTGTTTCACAATAAATATAGTCTATCAACCAAGTCAATTCTATTATTCTGTTTGGCAGGAACCCAAAGAAGGCAAACATAAATTTTTGTTTTTCATTAAAACTTTGGGAATCTTTAAAGCTTCTTTAAGCACAATAGGAAAGATCTGCTTCTACTCTTAAAATATATTTATTTCAGTGATATCCAAAGAAATGGTTTTGCATTTCATACTATAACTTTCAGAGATAAAAGCAAAGTTACAAGATATGTAACCTGAATCAAAATGGTCATCTGGGAATATCAACGCATTCAACCTATCCAAACACAATAGTCTAGACAGACACACATACTTGTGCCTCCACAGAGCCGGAGGTGGGGGGGATTTCATTCTGTGATTTTTTTATTTGCATCCTGATCCAAGGCTTGCAGCCAGATAGGCACTGCAGACCTGCAGTTCTCATTTCAAATCCAGGTTTATGCTCTAATCTCTTCTTTAACTCTATATTCATATTTTTCTTCTGACTATTGTCTAACCATTCCCCCCCCCCCCAACCCGGGAATCTTACAAAGTTACCAACACCATCATAAATCTTATATTTTGTCTAAGATGAGTATGCTTGCTTGAGTCATCTAGACATCCTTAGGAAGCAATAGAGAGTAATGAAAACTAATAATTGAGTGACATTCATGTTATTTTATAGAATGAATTCTGCCTTAGCTCTAATCTTGTTGCTGGTCACACTGAGAATTTGAAAGATTTACAGTTATTTCTCTATTGAAAGAGAAATAGGGAGTGAAAATAATCTCATCACAGCAAAATGTTTCCCTTCAGTAAATATCTTGGGTTCCTCCTAAAGGTTTCTAGGAAATATTTTAGTATGCTGGTTTATTTGCATTGATAGTTGAAATTCACAATATTATGTAGCAAAGAGAAGATAGAAGGAAAAGGGAAATATATCCATTAATATAAAATGATAGCAAATGGATAATCTCATTATGTAAATCAGCTTACCTTTTTTTTTTTTCCTCATTAAACTTTTTTTTAATGGGTCTCAAATTCTGTGACAGATTTTTGGTCAAGTTGTTTTCATTAAAAAGTACTGATTTTTAAAACTAATAACTTAAACTGCCACACACAAAACATATGGTCCACAAAAACATTCTCCTTTCCTTCTGAAGGTTTTACGATGCATTGTTATCATTAACCAGTCTTTTACTATTAAACTTAAATGGCCAATTGAGACAAACAGTTCTGAGACCGTTCTTCCACCACTGATTAAGACTGGGGTGGCAGGTATTGGGGATAATATTCATTTAGCCTTCTGAGCTTTCTGGGCAGACTTGGTGACCTTGCCAGCTCCAGCTGCCTTCTTGTCCACTGCTTTGATGACACCCACAGCGACTGTCTGTCTCATGTCACGCACAGCAAAACGGCCCAGGGGAGGATAATCAGAGAAGCTCTCGACACACATGGGCTTGCCAGGAACCATATCAACAATGGCAGCGTCACCAGATTTTAAGAATTTAGGGCCATCTTCCAGCTTTTTCCCAGAACGACGATCAATCTTCTCCTTCAGCTCAGCAAACTTGCAAGCAATGTGAGCTGTGTGACAATCCAGCACAGGTGCATATCCAGCACTGATTTGGCCTGGATGGTTCAAAATAATCACCTGAGCTGTGAAGCCAGCAGCTTCCATGGGTGGATCATTTTTGCTGTCACCAGCCACATTGCCACGACGGACATCTTTGACAGACACGTTCTTGACATTGAAGCCCACATTGTCCCCAGGAAGGGCTTCACTCAATGCTTCATGGTGCATTTCTACAGACTTCACTTCAGTTGTTACATTGACTGGAGCAAAGGTGACCACCATGCCAGGTTTGAGAACACCAGTCTCCACACGACCCACAGGGACAGTACCAATACCACCAATTTTATAGACATCCTGGAGAGGCAAACGCAAGGGTTTGTCAGTTGGGCGAGTTGGTGGCAGGATGCAATCCAGAGCTTCAAGCAGGGTGGTTCCACTGGCATTGCCATCCTTACGGGTGACTTTCCATCCCTTGAACCATGGCATATTAGCACTTGGCTCCAGCATGTTGTCACCATTCCAGCCAGAAATTGGCACAAATGCTACTGTGTCGGGGTTGTAGCCAATTTTCTTAATGTAGGTGCTGACTTCCTTAACAATTTCCTCGTATCTCTTCTGGCTATAGGGTGGCTCAGTGGAATCCATTTTGTTAACGCCAACAATTAGCTGTTTCACACCCAGGGTGTAAGCCAGAAGGGCATGCTCACGGGTCTGCCCGTTCTTGGAGATACCGGCTTCAAATTCACCAACACCAGCAGCAACAATCAGGACAGCACAGTCAGCCTGGGATGTGCCTGTAATCATGTTTTTGATGAAGTCTCTGTGTCCTGGGGCATCAATGATGGTAACATAGTACTTGCTGGTCTCAAATTTCCACAGGGAGATATCAATGGTGATACCACGCTCACGTTCAGCTTTCAGTTTGTCCAAGACCCAGGCATATTTGAAGGAGCCCTTTCCCATCTCGGCAGCCTCCTTCTCGAACTTTTCAATTGTTCTCTTGTCGATCCCGCCACATTTGTAGATCAGATGGCCAGTCGTGGTAGACTTCCCTGAATCTACGTGCCCAATGACAACGATGTTGATGTGGGTCTTCTCCTTTCCCATTTTGGCTTAGGTTCAACGGTGGTTTTCACGACACCTGTGTCCTGGCGGCAAACCCGTTGTGAAAAAGCCAGCTTACCTTTCTTTAGTGAAGAAACGTGCTGTTGTTGTTGTTTTAGTTGCTCAGTCATGTCAGACTCGTTTGCAACCCCATGGACTGTGGCTCTCCAGGCTCCTCTGTCTATGGAATTCTCCAGGCACGAATACTAGAGTGGGTACCGTTTCCTTCTCCAGGGGTTCTTCCTGACTCAGGGGTCAAACCTACATCTTGCATTGGCAGATGGATTCTTTATCATTGAGCCACCTGGGAAGCCCAAGAAATATGTATTAAAAGTATGCATATTTTTTTGGCCCCAAATCACCAAACTCATTCCAATGCCAAATTTACAATGGCATATTTTATTATTTTTAAATTGTTATTGAAGTATAGTTTCTTTACAATGTTTTGCTTTTTTCTGCTCTACAACAATATGAATCAGCTATATATATACATATATTATCTCTCTTTTAAAATTTTCCTTCCCATTTAGCTCACCAAAGAGCATTAAGTAGAGTCCCCTGTGCTATATAGTATGTATCTATTTTATACATAGTAGCATGTATAAGTCAATATTCATTTTAAAATTTACTTTCTTATTTAATGGTCATTGGTAAGGGAGTGATAAATGTTTTATTATTGTATTTTACTTTTTTTCTTATAGAAATGCTCTCTTCATAAGCATAGAAAAATAAAGATAACATAATATCAACATTCTAAGAAAAAAGTTGGCATGAAAAGTTGATTACTAGAGTGAACTCTTATTTTGTTCATGAGATTCTTTTATTGCCATGGATGTTCTAAGGTTGTGTCAGAATTCTTTGCATAAATAGAAGCAAGGGTACCTTTGAAAGATATAGGACATAGGTAATCCTATAAAGTCATATTTCTGTTTGTGTGTTTATAGAAATCTTGATACTTGGATAATGCTTTTATTATTTATAATGAATAGCAAATGGTCTTGACTACATTGTATCTCTTTTGCTTTATATTTTGAGACTTTCAAAGCTCTCTTCTAAAATAAACATAAAATACACATCTAATAAAACGTACCTTTGTTGGAAAGGTTTCACTGATGTTTATAATAGTGTAGTATGCTATAAGGAGAAGGCAATGGCAACCTACTCCAGTACTCTTGCTTGGAAACCCATGGATGGAGGAGCCTGGTAGGCTGCAGTCCGACATGAGTTGGACACGACTGAGTGACTTCACTTTCACTTTTCACTTTCATGCTTTGGAGAAGGAAATGGCAACCCACTTCAGTGTTCTTGCCTGGAGAATCCCAGGGATGGAGGATCCTGGTAGGCTGCTGTCACTGGGGTCGCACAGAGTTGGACACGACTGAAGCGATTTAGCAGCAGCAGCAGTAAGTGTAGTATGCTATAAGGAGAAGGCAATGGCAACCTACTCCAGTACTCTTGCTTGGAAACCCATGGATGGAGGAGCCTGGTAGGCTGCAGTCCGACATGAGTTGGACACGACTGAGTGACTTCACTTTCACTTTTCACTTTCATGCTTTGGAGAAGGAAATGGCAACCCACTTCAGTGTTCTTGCCTGGAGAATCCCAGGGATGGAGGATCCTGGTAGGCTGCTGTCACTGGGGTCGCACAGAGTTGGACACGACTGAAGCGATTTAGCAGCAGCAGCAGTATGCTATAAGCTATTTAGTGAAAGTTGCTCAGTCATGTCTTACTCCATGCGACCCCATAGGCTATAGCCTGCCAAGCTCCTCTGTCCATAGAATTCTCTAGGCCAGAATACTGGAGTGGATAGCCATTCTCTTCTCCAGGGGATCTCCCCAATGCAGGGATCAAACTCATGTGTCCCCATAGCAGGCAGATTCTTTACCATCTGAAGCACCAGGGAAGCCTCAAGTAATTTAACTGAGATTTAAAATGTTGTTTTATATAATCTAATATTTTACAATGCTTACATGCATTCATTTACAGCTAGGGTGAAAATATGGTGTGTGAAATAAAAGATGAAGGCAAAGTTTGAAAGCATCTCAACTGAATAATAGAAAACATGATTATTTTAATAGTAAGGAAAAAGTGACAAATAAAATCAAAACCATAATAAGCACTTCAGTTGCTAGAGAAAAATCACTGTATGCATAGTTGTCCTTTACCTAAAGGTATGAACATTTCTGTGTAAATGCAAGTGATGCTGACAGAGAATTGCAGATAGAGACTGTCTTGTCAGAAAATTCATCTTTTTCTCTAGAAAATAGAGCGGCAGCTTTCCTCCTAAATACTTGACATAAAAATATATAATGATGACTAACAGTATAAAACTATATGTGAAGGCAGACACAATGCATTCTAAGAATCCTAGCTATAGAGTGTATATGTGCCTCTTACACTTCTATTTGCATGTTCTATTTCTCAAAATTTGGGAGTGCCAACAAGGTCCCCATCCCTAAGTCTAAAACTACTCTAAAATAGTTACATTACAAAATATTGTATGATAAATATTACCTACATTCTGTGCTTTTCTTTTATGATCATGAACTTTTTAAAATGGAAAATATTAATCTTAAACCACAAAGTGCTTTTTTTTCCATGTCAAAATTAAAGCTATTTTCTCCTTTTCAAAAACTGTAATACAGTTCTACTTTATAAAATTATTTTCTCACTCTTTTTTTTTTCTTTATTCACCTAGACAATAGTTTTACACTTCTTTTTTAACTTCCTTAGTATGTTTAACTTTATGTTGGAAAATATATATATATATTTTTAGTTTTTTATTTGCTAGGATTCTTTTCATTCTGAAGATAATGGTAAACCAGTGATAATTCTAAACCAGTAATAAAATATTATATTTAGAAGCATACTTAAGATATTCTAAACTCAAATGGTTTCCTTACAGATTGTAAAATTAAGGCACAAGCAAGTTAAATTATTAGCCCTTGGTAATTGGAATGTCGGAGAAGGCAATGGCACCCCACTCCAGCACTCTTGCCTGGAAAATCCAATGGACGGAGGAGCCTGGTGGGCCTCAGCCCATGGGGTCGCTAAGAGTCAGACACGATTGAGCGACTTTACTTTCACTTTTCACTTTCATACACTAGAGAAGGAAATGGCAACCCACTCCAGGGTTCTTACCTGGAGAATCCCAGGGATGGGGGGAGTCTGGTGGGCTGCCGTCTATGGGGTCGCACAGAGTCGGACACGACTGAAGTGACTTAGCAGCAATTGGAATGTAAATGAAAGGCGTCCAAGATACTTTCAGAAAATCCCTTCTTTAAAAAAAAAATTATTTGAAAATATCCATTTTTAGCAGTATTTTAGATGCAATACTCTATCTCAGCCCAATGTAGATTTTGGTCAAATACAAAAAGAAAAAAAAAATTGAATATATTGCTGGCTCAAAAGATATCTCTAGGATTTTGAGGTTTGGGAAGCATAGTGAATTAATCACAATGAACTGAATACTAGAGACTGTAGTAGCTCAACTGGATAACACAACTTTAAACCAAGCTTTTTACAGGAATAAAAAGAAGCAAATTCTGGAATATTATATTTCTAGTAGTCAAATTGCTTACAAAAAAAAGTAAAAATAAATAGGATAAATTAATATATTTTCAGTTCAGTTCAGTTCAGTCTGTCAGTCGTGTCTGACTCTTTGCGACCCCATGAATTGCAGCATGCCAGGCCTCCCTGTCCATCACCATCTCCCAGGGTTCACTCAGACTCACATCCATCAAGTTGGTGATATTATCCAGCCATCTCATCCTCTGTCATCCCCTTTTCCTCCTGCCCTCAATCCCTCCCAGCACCAGAGTCTTTTCCAATGAGTCAACTCTTCACATGAAGTGGCCAAAATACTGGAATTTCAGCTTTAGCATCAGTCCTTCCAAAGAAATCCAAGGGCTGATCTCCTTTAGAATGGACTGGTTGGATCTCCTTGCAGTCCAAGGGACTCTCAAGAGTCTTCTCCAACACCACAGTTCAAAAACATCAATTCTTTGGTGCTCAGCTTTCTTCACAGTCCAACTCTCACATCCATACATGACCACAGGAAAAACCATAGCCTTGACTAGACGGACCTTAGTCGGCAAAGTAATGTCTCTGCTTTTGAATATACTATCTAGGTTGCTCATAACTTTTCTTCCAAAGAGTAAGCATCTTTTAATTTCATGGCTGCAGTCACCATTTGCAGTGATTTTGGAGCCCAAAAAAAGAAAGTTTGACACTGTTTCCCCATCTATTTCCCATGAAGTGATGGGACCAGATGCCATGATCTTCCTTTTCTGAATGTTGAGCTTTAAGCCAACTTTTTCACTCTCCTCTTTCACTTTCATCAAGAGGCTTTTTAGCTCCTTTTCACTTTCTACCATAAGGGTGGTGTCATCTGCACATCTGAGGTTATTGATATATCTCCCAGAAATCTTGATTCCAGCTTGTGTTTCCTCCAGCCTAGCATTTCTCATGATGTACTCTGCATAGAAGTTAAATAAGCAGGGTGACAATATACAGCCTTGACATACTCCTTCTCCTATTTGGAACCAGTCTGTTGTGCCATGTCCAGTTCTAACTGTTGCCTCCTGACCTGCATATAGGTTTCTCAAGAAGCAGGTCAGGTGGTCTGGTATTTCCATCTCTTTCAGAATTTTCTACAGTTTATTGTGATCCACACAGTCAAAGGCTTTGGCATAGTCAATAAAGCAGAAATAGATTTTTTTCTGGAACTCTCTTGCTTTTTCGATGATCCAGCAGACGTTGGCAATTTGATCTCTGGTTCCTCTGCCTTTTCTAAAACTAGCTTGAACATCTGGAAGTTCATATTTCACGTATTGCTGAAGCCTGGCTTGGAGAATCTTAAGCATTACTTTACTAGCATGTGAGACGAGTGCAATTGTGTGGTAGTTTGAGCATTCCTTGGCATTGCCTTTCTATTTAAATATGATCTCAATTTACATTAGATCTAATTTTGTCCTTTATGTTTCTTATACTCAATCCATAATTTTGTTATTTCTTTTTTCTTTCAGTGCTATCTTAAATTTTTTTTTTTTCTGGTCTGCCTTTTGGTTTCTAATTCTTCCTCAGCTCTAATATTCATCTTTTACCTCTCCATTGTATTTTAATTTTTATTCATTTTTGGTTAAATTTTTATTTTTCAGAACTTGTTTGACTTTTTTTACATCTGTTTTTATGTCCCAGAAGATATTTTACCTTATTTAAAAGACAAGCTTGTCTTATTTAAACAGAGATCTTAAAGTGTGTGTGTGTATTTATATGTGTGCCAAGTGACACAGTGGTATAAAATCTACCTACCAATGCAGAAGATGCAAGCATCGTGGGTTTGATCCCTGGGTCAGGAACATGCTCTGGAGTAGGAAATGGCAATCCATTCCAGTATTCTTGCTTGGAAAGTTCACAGACAGAGGAGCGTGGTGGGCTACAGTCCATGGTGCCACAAAGAGCTGGACATAACTAAATGACTGAACATGTCTGTGTCTTACAGTTCCTATCTGATTTATTTAATGGTATAGTTATCTTTTATGTAAGGGTATATTTAAGGGTATGTTTATATATTGATATAAATATCTATTGCAGATACTTTTCTTTGTATTACTTTGGCATTTGGTTTTCATTTGGTGTTTGGTTATTTTTTTTTAATTTAATATCTTTCTCAGTGTTCTTAACAAATTATCTGATATGACAAAGAAAATGACTTCCTGTTGATCTTTGATTACTTCTTCTAAGTGTGACATACCACTACCAGTCTAGGACTGTTTAAATACAAAGGTGAGATTTTGGCTCCAGAACCTCACAATGGTGGCCTTGTGGTTAAAATTTCTCAAGAAGTATTTCTTTTCTACTTGCTGTTTAGCTTAGAACCAAGCAAACTAGGGAATTTTTAAACCTTCTTGGGGTGTATTTTTTCTTTTTCCTCATAATGATGATGTAACTCTACAAGGACTCAGCTTAATGTGGCCAGTCTTCACTATTATAACTATTTTCCAGATTAGGCTCATGGTTTTCATTTTTGTCTCTCTTTCTCCAGAACATCAAATATCACAATCAAAACATGATATTTTTTTCTTTCTAGGTTGACTATGTTATGCTATATAATTTCCCAGGTGGCTCAGGGGTAAAGAATTTGCCTGTTGATGCAGCAGCTGCAGGAGATGTGGGTTTAACCCCTGGGTCTGGAAGATCCCTTGGAGCAGGAAATGGCAAGCCACACCAGTGTTCTTGCCAGGATAATTCCATGGACAGAGGAGTCTGGAGGGCTATAGTCCATGGGGTTGCAAAGAACTAGACTTAACTGAGCTACTGACACACGCACACACACACAAACCCATGTAATGCCTGCTGAATATTCACTGGAAGGACTGATGCTGAAGCTGAAACTCCAATACTTTGGCCACTTGATGTGAATCACTCAATTATTGGAAAAGACTCTGATTGCTGGCAAAGATTGAAGGTGGGAGGAGAAGGGGATGACAGAGGATGAGATGGTTGGATGGCATCACCAACTCGATGGACATGAGTGTTAGTAAACTCCAGGAGTTGGTGATGGACAGGGAAGCCTGGTGTGCTGCAGTCCATGGGGTCACAAAGAGTTGGACATGACTGAGTGACTAAACTGAACTGAATGCATAAAATGCTTCAAGGAATCCTGTCCTCTCTGATTTTCAGCTCTCTCTTAATTTTTAGTCTGATATTCCTGACTATCTTGTCAGTTTTTTATTCTCTTAAAATTATTAAAATGTATATTTTGTCTGTTATTTTGAGTAGTTGGATGGCATCACCAACTCGATGGACATGAGTGTTAGTAAACTCCAGGAGTTGGTGATGGACAGGGAAGCCTGGTGTGCTGCAGTCCATGGGGTCACAAAGAGTTGGACATGACTGAGTGACTAAACTGAACTGAATGCATAAAATGCTTCAAGGAATCCTGTCCTCTCTGATTTTCAGCTCTCTCTTAATTTTTAGTCTGATATTCCTGACTATCTTGTCAGTTTTTTATTCTCTTAAAATTATTAAAATGTATATTTTGTCTGTTATTTGAGTTGGTTTGGTTAGAAGAGTGCTTCTAACCTAACAATCTCATCTTGTCATTTTGCTGAAGACGAAATTTCAATAGAAGCTCTTCTATCTGTGAGTATGAGTGAAATATATTCAGACACTCTGAAACATAGTGGGCATTATATTGTATAATTTCAAACACATTTGTATCTTGTGACTAAATTATTTCACTTGGAGTTATGTAAAATAATATATACATATATTATACAACCTTATATAATAAAGTGTACAATTATTTTCATAGTTGCATTGTTTGTTAGAACAAAAAAGTAACACAATCCAAAGTCTAATGACACAGTAAGACAATATAACAGGGGTCCTTAGTTTAGAAGTGTGTGAAAACATTTAATTCTGCAACAGTCACATGATGGTACAGTATACAGCACTGAAAATGAAGAGACTACTAATGCATTAAACACAATGGATAATTTTCAGAAATATGATTACTCTGAGGTTAATCTGAAAAGCTTAGAGTTTGTGATACCACTTTAATAAAGCTCATAAGCAAAGAATACATTGTTTGTAGAACATGAATGGTAAAATGATTGAATATAAAAGGAATACTGACTATCACATAATTTAGAGTACTGATTATTGTTAGAAAGAAAAGACATGAATGGAAAATGGGAGAAGTAAGTGAGTAGCTTCAAGATATTGATGATATATATCCTACTTTTGAATTTATGTAGTGGTTTCAAGGTGTTCACTTTGTTTTTATATTTTATAAGTGATTTATATTTGTAATCTACATGTGTAATTTACACATATAACAATGTAAAACATATTATTTTATAGATATCTATAATTCCCTGATTTTTATTAAAAGCTGTTAGAATTGTTTTAGTGCCTCTCTAAGGCATCCAGTATTTAAGCATGCAGTGTAGTGAATTTATAATCATAATTTTAAGCAACCCTAGTAGAATCCTATTTCTCTTACCTTAAAGATCCAGCTGTGCGACCATACTGTTTGGACTAGAATTTCAATCCATTCTCTGATCAGTTCGATGTTCCACATTGCTCTATCCAGATGTCAGAATTTACAAAATATAGTCTGTATTTGTCTGGTAATTTTAGTCTGATAATTTTAAGTATAGTCACACAGAGAGTGGGGGAATGAGATTTGATAGCTCACTCTTTAAACTGTGGCTCATTATATCAATGTATTCCACGTAATTCAAGCAAATCACTTTTGGAGGCTATATTATTTATGTCAGTTAGCTCAAGTGGGCATGTTAATGCCATAATCTTTTGGATTCTAGTTGTATTTTTATTACACATAAATGGTTGTGAAATTTATAAGCAGTTGAACTTTGTTATTATAAACTGGTAGCTTATCTAACATGAAGAACCATTTACTTAAAAATTCCCATGCAAGTAAGTGCTAAATGACTTTAAGATTTTGCCTACAGTAGGAGCAGGAGGAGCAGCCCAGACCAAAACTATGCCACCAGTTACCCTAACCTGCTTCACACAGAGATTTAAGGAGGGAGTCAGAAATCAGGGTTTGTACTCTTGACTTCTATGAAGAACTTCTTATAATACTGAAGAAATAAAGAGAAGAATCCACACCAAGGAAGAAAAATAGATATTCTGTTACATTATTTCACTTTTATTGTACTTTCTTTTACTCTTTTGAAAGAACTGAATTAAAATAATGCTGTCTAAAGAGGAGGTTAAGAGTATACTTCTTTTCCTTATGAATTTACTTATGATTAATTATAGACAAGGAACAAAATACTCAGATTGCCTATTCATTTTCAAAGTATATTGGTTTGTATCATCAAAAGTAATCACTGATCTTGATATAACTTACTTTAAAATATATAATCATATCCTCAGTATAATCAATTCCACAATAAACTCCCCAAATTTCATAGAATTTTATTTATGTTTTTCCTATATCTATTTCTATATAAGTTGTAGTGTATGTTGTATTTGTCCAGATTGTGAAATCACATTTGTGATAACTGGAAAAAAGCTGAAAGCAGTATAAAGCACTCATGTGTCATGTTGTTCTGTCAAACTAAACTTCACTTAATACTACAGAAAGTTTTGACTGTTTTGCACATGTCCCGTTACGATTGGTGGCCAATTCTCTTTAGAGTAGGAACAAGCCTGCTAAAATGGACCCATTAAATCAAATTGGTAAATGGTACCTAAATCTCTTGGCTGCCTTTGAAAACAGGTCTCCAGGGTGGTTGTAGCAATACTGCTGTATCACCAATTAAAAAATTCCAATTTACTTTCCTCTTTGGATCCACACAGAAAATGAGCCCACATCAAATTTTGATGATTCAGGAAGACATTGCTTGTAACAAGTCTTTCCCAGTTTAAAAATAACTTCCTTGGAGTTGAAAAGTAGCATACACATCAATAATAAAGGGAATAGGAGGGACTGAAATGACTCAAAATGAATTGTATATGACTTTGGTTATATTTAATGAAGTGAAGTGACGTGAAAGTCCCTCAATCATGTGCGACTCTTCGGGACTCCATGGACCATATAGTCCATGGAATTCTCCAGGCCAGAATACTGGAGTGAGAAGCTGTTCCCTTCACCAGAGGATCTTCCCAACCTAGGTATCGAACCCTGGTCAAGTGCATTTCAGGCAGATTATTTACCAGCTGAGCCACCAGGGAAGCCCTAACTGATGAAAGTAAATTAGCAACAACAACAAAAAAGGTATTAATAAAAATAAAAAATTATTTGTGTATTTGCTTGAGAAAAGTAAAGCAAACTTCAGTGTATATGCCTAGCTTTTTAAAATTCTATCAATAATATTTTGGGTTTTTCAGGAAAATTTATTTTAAAACACATGTAGATAAAGATTTTGTGTGACAAGTAAAATCACAGTGACTAATTTGAACAGGTCTATTTATTAAAATGCTGTAGGTATTTTGATAATCATTTGAATATTTGGCAACATTTTCTTATTAAAAGAGTAAAGATTAATTCACCTAATTAAAAATAAATTGATAGAGATATGTTCATTTAGGCACTTTGTCTTACCTGAACATTTTTCCCAGTACAATTAAACAAAAATATAAACATATTTTTTAGGGTTGACCAAGAAAGCTTTAACATTCCTTCAACCAGACTATAGTCTAGCATCATCCTGACTATAGGCCCCTGACCTTCCTTTTCTTAGAACATTAGCTTTAGATTTTTTCTTGTTGTATTTGATCACAAAACACTGAAGAAGGGGAATGACTGAGAATGCTAGCATTCTCCTTTGGTAATAAGTAAAGATAAAAATATGATCGCAGTCATTTGTATTTACACACACTTGGAAAAGAGAATGTTTTTCTGATATTTCAGTGGAAAGGCATACTACTTTCCATTATTTACCATTAAAAATGGAAAACAAATGTGGAAAAAGTTTCAATATGATATATAACCACATAGTCACAGAGTATCAGGAACTGAAAGTCATACAGGGAGAATGCTATATGATAAAAGAAATCAGAGAAAATATAAAGAGCAGCAGAGATGAGAAAAGGCTTGGGAGAGACATTGAACTATTGCAAGGAAACTAAAATAGCAATAGCAGAATTAAAATCTGTAATTGAGGTGATAAAGAAAATCATTAATCGTTCAGGAAAATTGAATTAATAATCTGGAGGAGAATGTTTTAAAAAATCCATTAGAGCCTGAGAAAATGAAAAAGAAATGATCAATGGAAATGAACATGATTGATGTGAATAGAGTACAGATTGTGGAAGTTTCATTTGCAGAAAACTGTTGCCCTTGAAAAACAGTGTGAATAAATATAGGAAAAAGGTATAAATTAAATGTAAATCATAAAACATGATTTTAATTTGGTACTAAAGATATAAAGTATGTCTCTGTGTGTGCACGTATATATTTCTTGTGAATATATATACATATTTATGGGGCTAAAATACCACACACAGAGTTCTCTTTGGTGGGAGATTTTATTTTAAAAAATAGGAACATTTTCATTTCCTATTTTTAATAATAATCAGGTACTTATTATCTTAAAATACTAAATAAAATATTGATAATATTGAAAAATATGAATTATGTTACCCAGAGTGGGTAAAATTAGAGAGTATCACTTTAGAAATTATTGCCTTAACAGTATTTGTCTAAATGTGTTACTTGTTATTTACTACGTCTATGTTTCTATATTCTAAACAAACTACATCATGGCAGTGCTGCAGGAATAGTTTGTCAGGGCCATTTAGTTCCGGGTTGGATTCCTGGGTGGGAAAGATCTGCTGGAGAAGGTATTGGCTACCCATTCCAGTGTTCTTGGGCTTCCCTTGTGGCTCAGCTGGTAAAGAATCCACCTGCAGTGCTGGAGAACAGGGTTTGATCCCTGGGTGGGGAAGACCCCTGGAGAAGGGAAAAGGTACCTACTCTAGTATTCTGGCCTGGAGAATTCCATGGACTATAGAGTCCATGGGGGTCGCAAAGAGGCCAACTGAGTGACTTTCACTTTTTCGTTTGCTTTTTTTTTTTTTTTCATTTGAGTGTATAGGGGCCTTCACATTTCCTTGTTAGCCTGCTAACTTTTCACAGAAGAAACTGTTATATCTTACAACATCAAGAAGACATGAATTGGAGGAACAGAGTGCTAAATAATACTGAAGTTAAGCTTCCACGATGGCTCAGTGGTTAAGAATCTGCTTGCAATGCTGGAGATGCGAGTTTACTCTCTGGGTGAGAAAGATTCCCTGGAGGAGGGTGTAACAACCCATTCCAGTATTCTTGCCTGAAAAATCCCATGGATAGAGGAGCCTGGTGTGCTATAGTTCAAAAGATCGAAATACGGATGGCTAACAAACACATAAAAAGACGCTCAACATCACTCATTATCAGAGAAATGCAAATCAAAACCACAATGAGGTACCATTTCACACCAGTCAGAATGGCTGCGATCCAAAAGTCAACAAGCAATAAATGCTGGAGAGGGTGTGGAGAAAAGGGAACCCTCTTACACTGTTGGTGGGAATGCAAATTAGTACAGCCACTATGGAGAACAGTGTGGAGATTCCTTAAAAAATTGCAAATAGAACTGCCTTATGATCCAGCAATCCCACTGCTGGGTATACACACTGAAGAAACAGAATTGAAAGAGACACGTGTACCCCAGTGTTCATCGCAGCACTATTTGTAATAGCCAGGACATGGAAGCAACCTAGATGTCCATCAGCAGATGAATGGATAAGAAAGCAGTGGTACATATACACAATGGAGTATTACTCAGCCATTAAAAAGAATACATTTGAATCAGTTCTAATGAGGTGGATGAAGCTGGAGCCAATTATACAGAGTGAAGTAAGCCAGAAAGAAAAACACCAATACAGTATACTTACACATATATATGGAATTTAGAAAGATGGTAATGATAAACCTGTATGCAAGACAGCAAAAGAGACACAGATGTATAGAACAGCCTTTTGGACTCTGTGGGAGAGGGAGAGGGAGGGATGATTTGGGAAAATGGCAGTGCAACATGTATGATATCATAAGTGAAATGAATCACTGGTCTAGGTTCGATGCAGGATGTAGGATGCTTGGGACTGAGGCACGGGGAGAGAGATGGTGTGGGGCGGGAGGGGGGAGGTGGAGTCGGGATTGGGAGTTCATGTACACTCGTGGCTGGTTCATGTCAATGTATAGCAAACGAATACAGTATTGTAAAGCAAAACAAACTGAAAAATAAAAATTAATTAAAAGAAATAAAAAAGATCACAAAGAGGTGGACACGACTGAGCACCCATGCTCCTTAGCTTTTCACACTCATTCTGGGACAGAACAAAATTGAGCAAGAGAGAATATCCCAAGCTTAGAATGACTAAGACATTAGCAGTTTTACTGTTTGCATATATTCCAAAAGAGATTCTCTCTCTCTATATATATATATATGTATATATATAGTACTTGATATATAAATAGAAAGAAGGAGAAAGAGTAAGAGAGATTTATCTATTTATATATACACACACATACACACCCACAAGTATTTAAAAGCATCGGTCATTTATGCTATTAGAACAATTACTTTGTGAGATAATTATCTAATTGAGAACAAACTAAATGATAATTGAGAGTGGAAAAGGGGGACGAGAAAGCAATGAAAAAAGAAAGGAAAGACATGCCAGTATAGTTCAAACCTCTAAGTTCACCAAACTTTCTTCACCTTGGCATTCAATCTTCCTATTCTGTTGTTAGGAACACGTACACTTGAGATGACTTCTATCTTCTCATGTCCTTGAATAACAGAGTCTTCAAGGCATCCTTATAGTTCACCATCCACTGATCTGAACTGATTTTTAAAGCATCCAGCAGAAAACTTAAATGGCATTTCTGGATTCTGTTATGAACCTTTTTACTTATTGCCTATATGTAAATTATTGTTTTGAAAGACAGTAGCATTTCATATGGTTTTTGCCATCTGAATGATAAGTGCAATTTTGTACAATAAAAAGGATTGCTTTCAGGCACTTGTGATTTAATTAAATTCTCTGAGCTTCATGATTAAAAAGAAAATGCTATTCCTAAATCTAGAATGCACACAACACATTCTAACATTTTGGAGCAAGTATTAGACTTCTTTTGTACTTCATTACAAGTCATGACAGATGATTGGAAAAAAAAATCTAATGTGCAAAATGTATTGATTCTGACAATAGTTCAGAGCTTATAATTAGTATTGCAGATTACTCAAATAAGTATGAATTTCTAAACTTACAGTTAAAATGTTTTAAGGAATCCTGACCTTAATATTGCTATATTATATACTCCATCTTATAATTACTATCAATTATCAGTTAAGTAAGCATGCAAGTATACGCTCCCTATTTGAGATATGGACTTCCCTAGTGGCTCAGACGGTAAAAGCATCTGGCTACAATGCGGGAGACCTGGGTTCGATCCCTGGGTCGGGAAGATATCCTGGAGAAGGAAATGGCAACCCACTCCAGTACTTTTGCCTGGAAAATCGCATGGACAGAGGAGCCTGATGGTCTGCAGTCCATGGGGTTGCAAAGAGTCAGACACGACTGAGCAACTTCACTTCACTTCAATTCATTTGAGATATACATGACTTATCTCTTCACTTCCTTGTAAAGTCCAGAAGGCCAAGGACCATACCTTATATTTCTTCTTTATCTCTCTTGAATCTTCTCATAGTATAGTCCACTAGGCGTATATTTGCTGATAAATTGACTGATTGCTGTCAAGTTATTGTTAATTACTCACCAACTTTCAATGGTATTTTTCCTCAAAAAGATCAAAGAGTTCTACAGAAAACTGCATATTTATAGCATAGAGCACTACAGAGTTGAAAATGGTAAATCCAGAGAGAACATAGGAAAAAAAGTCAAAGAGGTGAAGAACAAATCATAAAATTGATTCAATATATTTATGGGTCACTTAATTTTATGCATTTAATTACATTTCCAAATCATTTTGCTATCAAAGATGATTATATGACACTGGATATAAAACCGGAAAATTTCTTCTCTATTTCTTAAGCCTCCTAGATATTTCGTCTGGACTAGTGTGGTTATGTTTCATTTCCAGCCTTTAAGCCTTATTATTTTTTCAGACTGCCATGCAAGGGATCACAAACACATACTACTGGTCAACATGAGGCAGATACACACTAGGGTATTTTGGGTCAAGGGAGGGGTTTACATGCAGGGAATTACTTGAGCATCCACAGCACCCTGAATTCACATTAGCCTATGATTTCCTCCAGATGTAGGTGGTCTGTAGATAGCACAGCTGAAGTTCCTGTAAAGAGGCTCCAGCCTCGGGATTCTGTACAAACGGTGCAGTGGGGGAGGAAGAAAAGGGGAAGGGAAAGGGAACTTCGATGCAACTCCTTAAAGATGGAAATTTCTCTGTTCAAATGTGTCCTTGTGGATACAGTCTATCCTACTAGTTAGCTAACTCAGACATGCCAAGCCAGCTCTCTGCTAGCATAAAGGGTGTGGGTAGAAACTGAGCCCTCACAGTCATCCAGAGGCAAGTATAGGAGAGTTAGAAGTCAACAATAAGTCACCCAGCTAAGCTTTCTAGAGTAATGGGGCAACAGTGGCTGTTACATTATATTTCAGGAAAACTCTTTAGATTTAACAGTGTGTGATACTGAGAACCACAGTGCCTGAGCCCAACTACCACCGCCCTGCCCTGGGGTAGAAAGGCACTTATATGACAGTTCAAGCAACACACAAATTGCTCCTGAACATATTCCTTCTTGCTTTTACAACAGCATATTTTCCTGTGAAGAAAAGGATTGAGAATATAATTTTCAATGGAAAATGATTAACTTGCTGTACCAGTTCAGTTCAGTTCAGTTGCTCAGTCATGTCTGACTCTTTGCGACCCCATGAATTTCAGCACCAATTCCCTGAGTTCACCCAAACTCATGTTCCTCAAGTCGGTGATGCCACCCAGCCATCTCATCCTGTCGTCCCTATACTGGAACACAAATTAGAGATTTCTCAGTTGCTTTAAGTATTTTAAAATTTATTTGTAAAATGTATATTTGAAATAATTATACTGTCTAAAATTAAAATGTCTTTGGATAATTTCAAAATACTCTTTACAATTATGCTATCTAAATCATTACAGAGACTGCCTAATCATATAACCATGAAAACAGTATTATAGTCCTTGTTAATCTTATAAATTAGATTTGCCACTTAATTTATAATTTATTTTGCCAGTTTACATTATTTAGTTCAAGTACACACACCTCAGTGTGTATTGGTTATTTGGAATAATAGGTTATTTGTTGTGATCATTTCTCCCTTCCTCATAAATTCAGAAACACATGCTTTCTCTTTTACCACCTTTGTGCTCTTCTTTATGTCCTTAATCTGATGTCTCCTTTGAGAACAAATTTCAGTTGTAATAATTATTATTATGATTCTATATGGCAACAGAAAATGAAGAGCTGGATAAGATTTGCATAAGCATCCTCAAGTAGAAAAATAGATAAGGGAGACTTTAATACCAAGGATTTTATCCTGCCCTGTAGTGAGATTTCTGGTTAACCCATTAGTGTTGGATTACTCTCATCAAAATGGAAAATATCAGAGAGGTGTATTGTAGAAATTTCTCATTTGGCCTCTCATTCTACTTCATTTTGGGAAAAACTACAGTTTAATCAGGATAGGATAAAAAAATATTGGGGTAATAGCTTAACAAACATGCTCTATTGTTTCACTGATAACTCATATAACTTTCTTCTATTTGTTATTGTTTACTCATTAAGTTGTGCCCAACTGTCTTGCGACCCTATGGGTTGCCATTTCCTTCTACAGGGGATCTTCCAGACCCAGGGATCGAACCCTGCATTGGCAGGTGGATTCGTTTCCACTGAACCACCCAAGAAGCTTCAATTTTCTTCTATGGTCTGCCCATAATTATTTAAAAAACACAAATCAAAAGTAAAGTTGAACTCTTTCTTATAGCTATCTTAGTGAAAGTTTTGATTCACATTTCAAAGCAAACCTCTAAGAGCCAGTTGACATACCTCTCTTCCCATGATATCCCTACTTCTACGGTGCAGGGTCAAGGAAGTCTTAAACTGTGACTCAGCTGAAGTGATTGTTCCACAATGACCCCTTCAACCCCACCCACCACACAGAATATCCATTAAGACTGTTTTAAAGCCATTTCAAGTATGTTTGTTCATAACAAATATTAATACAATTGTCAATTAACACATGATTTAAAAAGTAATAGCAGTAATCAGTAAAGGATTGACGGCAATCTAAGGGGTAAAACAAGATGAAGACGATCTCTTTATTCTTGTTTTCACAAGTCTAAAATGAAGAAATTAAGTAAACCCTTTTATTAAGTATATTGCAGTTTCCTATTCTATGAGACGATTTATACTAAATATATTAGTGAGAATATAATTGCTATTCTGCTCACAATACAAGTTGAAAATGACAAAAGGAAATGACAAAACAACCTCAATGTCTAGTCTAGTAGCCACTCCTATCTCAATAAAAACAAATATTAGAAAGGGAATCATAGTCATCAATAGCATTCATAATTATGCCATCTAGCAAAAAATCAGCTACTTCTTTTTGCTATAAAAAAGTTACTCTTTACAATTTCTAGGCAAAAACAGTGGATATTGAAAATATATAGTGTATATTTTTGTATTTGTGGGAAAAATAATTTCAAGTACATATGTATAATTCTATGAATTTTTGATGATGCATTTAATAAATTTATATACATTTAGGAAATATTCATATTACATTGATATTTTATTACCTTGAAATGAAGGGTATATGAAGGAAATGTCAGTTAAAGTAGAATAAATAGAATAACTATACACAGAGGGACTGGGCTTCCAGCTACCATTAATCATAATGGTTACAGTTTGGATATCTTCAAAAAAACTCAAGGTACCTCTGTAAAGACACAGATTAAACTCCATATCTAGGTTTCCTGAGATGGATTTAATGTTTGAAAATTTCAAAACTTGCTAGTCAAAGTCCATGAAACTGTTTCATTATAAGTTAATATATAATTTGTGGTGCAAAAACTCAAACAAATACACAGAAAATATTAGACATTGTCTCTAAGGGTGGTTTTGATGGTATAGGAAAGAAGAGAAAGAAAAGTGTAGTTTCTACTCATGTCAAGCTCTAGGAAAAAGCTATATGCATAACACTGAATTCCATAAAACAGTTGTGCATGCTAACATGCTAATCCTTATCAATCATTTGCTTTCTATCTCTTAACATTAAAATTCTATTTAAATATCAATAAAAGAGCTGGTGAGGAATATTTTGAAAATGTGATAAAATATAATAAAATTTGTGTACTTATATCTCATCTTTTTTATTTTCAAACAATTCATGCTTATTGTACAGAATTTGGAATATACAGAAAAATAAAAATATGCAAGAAAATTATTTGATGCAGAAAATTATTGTAATCACCGTCATATTTTTTTCAGTTTCTAAATTTATGCATTTGAAATCTTAATTAAATATTTATATACAATGTATTAAGGCTAAATAGTACACAATTGCACCCTTATTAACTGCAAATGCTAAGCATTAGTCCATGTCATTATATACTATTTAAAAATTTGCATTTGGTCATACCACATGCTCTTATAGCTAAGGTCAGTTTTCATTCCAATTCCAAAGAAAGGCAATGCCAAAGAATGCTCAAACTACTGCACAATTGCACTCATCTCACATGCTAGTAAATAATGTTCAAAATTCTCCAAGCCAGGCTTCAGCAATACGTGAACCGTGAACTGCCTGATGTTCAAGCTGGTTTTAGAAAAGGCAGAGGAACCAGAGATCAAATTGCCAACATCTGCTGGATCATGGAAAAAGCAAGAGAGTTCCAGAAAAAAAAAAAAATCTATTTCTACTTTATTGACTATTCCAAAGCCTTTGACCGTGTGGATCACAATAAACTGTGGAAAATTCTGAAAGAGATGGGAATACCAGACCACCTGACCTGCCTCTTGAGAAATCTGTATGCAGGTCAGGAAGCAACACTTAGAACTGGACATGGAAGAACAGACTGGTTCCAAATAGGAAAAGGAGTATGTCAAGGCTGTATATTGTCACCCTGCTTATTTAACTTCTACGCAGAGTACATCATGAGAAACGTCAGACTGGAAGAAACACAAGGTGGAATCAAGATTGCTGGGAGAAATATCAATAACCTCAGTTATGCAGATGACACCACCCTTATGGCAGAAAGTGAAGAGGAGCTAAAAAGCCTCTTGATGAAAGTGAAAGTGGAGAGTGAAAAAGTTGGCTTAAAGCTCAACATTCAGAAAACGAAGATCATGGCATCTGGTCCCATCACTTCATGGGAAATAGATGGGGAAACAGTAGAAACAGTGTCAGACTTTATTTTTCTGGGCTCCAAAATCACTGCAGATGGTGACTGCAGCCATGAAATTAAAAGACGCTTACTCCTTGGAAGAAAAGTTATGCCCAACCTAGATAGCATATTCAAAAGCAGAGACATTACTTTGCCAACTAAGGTCCGTCTAGTCAAGGCTATGGTTTTTCCAGTGGTCATGTATGGATGTGAGAGTTGGACTGTGAAGAAGGCTGAGCACCAAAGAATTGATGCTTTTCAACTGTGGTGTTGGAGAAGACCCTTGAGAGTCCCTTGGACTGCATGGAGATCCAAGCAGTCCATTCTGAAGGAGATCAGCCCTGGGATTTCTTTGTAAGGAATGATGCTAAAGCTGAAGCTCCTTTACTTGGCCACCTCATGCGAAGGGTTGACTCATCGGAAAACACTTTGATGCTGGGAGGGATTGGGGGCAGGAGGAGAAGGGGACAACAGAGGATGAGATGGCTGGATGGCATCACGGACTCAATGGACGTAAGTCTGAGTGAACTCTGGGAGTTGGTGAGGGACAGGGAAGCCTGGCGTGCTGCGATTCATGGGGTTGCAAAGAATCGGACACGACTGAGCGATTGAACTGAACTGAACTGAAGTATATATTTATTCATTATTCAAACACTAGACATTTAGGCTGCTCATAAGTTTTTACTGTTATTAATATGTCATGATTTTCATTTTTGTACTAAAATATTTGCCTGGATTCTAGTTTCTTAGACTCGAGTTCTAGAAATTACTGTATTAAAGGGTATGAACTTTTAATAGACCTTGGCAAGTATTGATAAATTGCTTTCCAGAAAGGTTGTAACATACTACTGAAATGATTTAGCATGCATGCACTTATTCATACTCTGTTATTTGTTACATAACATGTAGCGCTTTTAAAGGTATGACTAACAATTCATTTAACTTTCTAGAGAAATTTAAAACTATTGTAATTCAGTGTTTGAGATCTGTCAGAATTCCTTTAAGCTGTCAGAGATTTTGATATGCTATAATAATATTGATACATTTTAAAAGGAAATATAACACCATATTCCCAGAATCAGTCTTTCACATAAAAAAAATAGAAAAGACTCCTCATATGAAGATTGTATTCTATTTCATGTTTTGTTTATTTTATTGCAGTACAAATTGGTTGCACTATGTGATTTTCATCACATATTTTTCTGAGGTTATTTTATCCATTTGGGATTTGTATGACTTTCTTCTCATATTTAATAAAATGATTCTAGAATGGTATGGGTGATTATCTTTGAAATGATCATCCAAATGATACCAAATGATTATCTATTACTTTATAGTTTATAAAGAACTTGAATATCCATTCCCTCTATAATTTGATCCTTATAACAACAGCCCTGTGAAATTAGCATTTACAACTAGTCAGGGTTTTATTTATGTATTTTTTAAAATCCCTACTAATGAGAAAAATAAGGCTCCAAAATGCTGAGTAACTCCAAAAGCATACAGTTCTAGATGATAGAACTGGGATTTGAAGTGGGATTTTTGAGTCCAGATCCCATGTTCTCTATTTACTAGCTTATTAGCACCCAATTATCAATCTTTAAGCAAAGGGACATTTTAATGGAGCTTCAGTCATCATGGAGTGAGTCATAATCTACATCATAGAATAATAATTGCTTCGGATTGGAAAGATAGGGAAGCCATGAGAGACTGCTAGAAATTGGTTTCCCTACAGGTAACAGAAGGGCCTGAAAAACTTAATTATATCTACAAGGAAATTATCAATTTGAACAGTTAAATATTGAGCCTGTTCACCAAAATGAAATTATCAGATAATGTTCATTGGTTTACTTTTTTCCCCTTACATTCCATGGGAGATACTTTTCTCATAAACTTTCATAGTAAGATTCAGCATCTATTAAGCTCAGATGGGTAAAAAATCTGCCTGCAATGCAGGAGACAGGTTCTATAACTGGGTTGGGAATTTCCCTTGGAGAAAGGAAGAGCTACCCACTGAAGTATTCTTACCTGGAGAATTCCTTGGACAGAGGAGACTGGCAGGCTAAGTCCATGGGGTCACAAAGAGTCAGACATGACTGAATGACTAACTCAGCTTCTTCCCAGAGCCAGCTTTTTATAATGATGATGGAAGCTGGTGATTTTGTTTTATTATAGCTATTTCTTCCACATTTATCAATTAGCATTTTACTGGAATTAAGAGCCCTCCTTCCTTCTCCACTTATGTCTCTGTGCTTGTACTCTTTATCTATCTATGTATCTATTTTCTATAGCCTTTCTATTGTCAATGTGGACTTACAAATTCCTATTTTATTCAATGGACTATCTTCCATTTGTTTCTTATTTATTTTTATGCTCAAATTGTCCCAGATTTCCCCAGAAATATCCCCTTTCATTATGATAGTTGCTATTTAATTCTGAAAGATATTCCATGCTCATCTACCAGTCCTGAAATGAAAATTGCCTGTTCTCCAAAAGTCCTGGTTGCTTCCGGTGGTGAATCATGTATCCCAATCAAGATCTAGGTGTTCATTGCTACAAGCACATCTGGGATATATTGTAGGCTTGACTCCAGACCATGGCAATAGAGTATATATCCCCATATAGTAAGTCACAGGAATTTCTTGGTTTTCCAGTACATATAAAAGTTATGTTGACATTATACTCTAGTCTATTAAGTATATACTAGCATTATGTCTAAAAAACAATGTACATATGTTAATTAAAAGTACTTTATTGCTAAAAAATATGCAGTGAATTGTAATCTTTTTGCTGCCATAAAGTTTAGTCTCAGTTTTGATAACTGCTGATTGATCAGGGTGGTATCTGTTGAAGTCTGGGGTGGCTGTGGCAATTTCTTAAAAAGAGACAGCAATAATGTTTGCTGCATCAATTCACTCTTTTTTTCACAAACAATTTCTGTGTAACATGCAATACAGTTTGATAGCATTTTACCCACAGTAGAACAGTTTCAAAATTGAAGTGAATTCTCTCAAACCCTGCTCCAGCTTTATCGACTAAGTTTAAATATCATTCCGAATCCTTTGTCATTTCAAGTCTTCATAACATCTTCACCAGGAGCAGTTTCATCTCAAGAAATAATTTTCTTTGCTCATCCATAAGAAACAACTTCTTATCTGTTAAATTTTTGTCATAAGATTATAGAAATTTAGTCACATCTTCAGGCTCTACTTCAAATTCTAATTCTCTTACTATTTCTACCGTATCTGTGATTACATTCTCCATGGAAGACTTGAACCCCTCAAAGTCATCCTTGAGGATTGAAATCAACTTCTTCCAGACTCGCATTAACTTTGAGATTTTTGACTTCTTCCCATGAATCACAAATGTTCTTATTGGAATGGTGAACCCTATCCAGAAGGTTTTCCATTTACTTTGTCACACTTATAAGAGGAATCATTATATAATGGCAACTATCAACCTAGATAGTATATTCAAAAGCAGAGACATTACTTTGCCGACTAAGGTCCGTCTAGTCAAGGCTATGGTTTTTTCCAGTGGTCATGTATGGATGTGAGAGTTGGACTGTGAAGAAGGCTGAGTGCAGAAGAATTGCTGCTTTTGAACTGTGGTGTTGGAGAAGACTCTTGAGAGTCCCTTGGACTGCAAGGAGATCCAACCAGTCCATTCTGAAGGAGATCAACCCTGGGATTTCTTTGGAAGGAATGATGCTAAAGCTGAAACTCCAGTACTTTGGCCACCTCATGCGAAGAGTTGACTCATTGGAAAAGACCCTGATGCTGGGAGGGATTGGGGGCAGGAGGAGAAGGGGACGACAGAGGATGAGATGGCTGGATGGCATCACGGACTCAATGGACGTGAGTCTGAGTGAACTCCGNATCAACCCTGGGATTTCTTTGGAAGGAATGATGCTAAAGCTGAAACTCCAGTACTTTGGCCACCTCATGCGAAGAGTTGACTCATTGGAAAAGACCCTGATGCTGGGAGGGATTGGGGGCAGGAGGAGAAGGGGACGACAGAGGATGAGATGGCTGGATTGGATCACGGACTCAATGGACGTGAGTCTGAGTGAACTCCGGGAGTTGGTGATGGACAAGGGAAGCCTGGTGTGCTGCGATTCATGGGGTCTCAAAGAGTTGGACACGATTGAACAACTGAACAACTGAACTGTACTGTACTGAACTATAGCTCTATTTTAAAATAGCACATTTCTTAAATAATAAGACTTGAAGACCAAAATTACTCTTATTTGGATTTCAGAAACAATGTTGTGTTAGCAGGCATGAAAACAACATTAATCATGTTCATCTTTCTTGGAACTTTTGGGCAACCAGTTACATTGTCAATGAGCAGTAATATTTTGAAAGGATTATTTTTTTCTGAGAAGTAGGTCTCAACAATGAGGTTAAAATATTCAGCATACTAAGTTAAATTTAGGGTTTTCAGAATGGTAGATGAGCATTGACTTCAACGTAAAGTCACCAGCTACATTAGCCCCTAGCAAGAGCATCCGGTCAGCCTGTTTCTCAAAGCTTTGAAGCCAGGCATTGACTTCTCTTTTCTAGCTATAAAAGTCCTAGATAAAATTTTCTTCTAATATAAACCTGTTTCATGTACATTTAAGGTCTGTGGTTTGGTGTAGCCACCTTCATGAATTCTCTCAGCTAGATTTTCTGGATTACTTGCTGCAACTTCTACATCAGTGCTCACTACTTCATCTTGTGCTTTGGTATTACAAAGATGGCTTCTTTCCTTAAACTTTGTGAATCAACCACTGTCAGCTACAAGCTTTTCTTCTCAGCTTCCTTTCTCAGCCTTCATAGAATTAGAGAGATTTCGGGTCTTGATCTGGATTTAGCTTTGACTTAAGGGAATGTGGTAGCTGGTTTGATCTTCTGTTCAGACCACTAAAACTTTCTCCACGTCAACAATAACTGGCTTTCTTATCATATATGTGTTCACTAGAGTGGCACTTGTAATTTCCTTCAATAACTTTTCATTTGCACTTCAACTTGGCTAACAGTAGCAAGACACCTAGCTTTTGGCCTATCTGGAGTTACAAATGGCTCCTTCACTAAGCTTAATCATCTCTGCTGCTGCTGCTGCTTCAGTCGTGTCTGACTCTGTGCGATCCCATACATGGGAGCTCACCAGGCTCCACCAACCCTGGGATTCTCCAGGCAAGAACACTGGAGTGGGTTGCCATTTCCTTCTCCATAACCATCTCTAGCTTTTGATTTAAAGTGAGAGACATGGGTGGGGCCCCTTTTTTCACTTGAACACTTAGTGGGATATCACAGGGTTATTAATTGGCCTAACCTTAATATTGTATGTCCCAGGAAACAGTGAGCCTGAGGAGAGAAGGAGAGCTGGGGAAATGGTCAGTCTGTGGGCCAGTCAGAACACACACATTTATTAAGTTTGCCATATTATATGTGTGCAGTTGTGGCCACTCAAAACAATGGCGAAAGTAACATCAAAGATTATGGATCATCATAAAAAATATAATAATAATAGAAAAGGTTTGAAATATTGCCAGCATCACTAAAATGTGACACACAAATCTGAAGTAAGCAAATGGTATTGGAAAAATGGTAATGGAACAGACCCACTAGATACAATGTTGCCATAAATATTGAATTTATAAAAAACTCAGTATCTACAAAATGCAATTAAGTGAAACACAATGAAATGAGATATGCTTATATTGGGACACCATTAATTCCAGATCCATTCAGCTAACAGATTTAAAATACCCGTGAATGCACATATACGAACGTGTGTGTATATATACATGTACTGTATATGTACTGTTACCTCCAACTTCAAGCGACCCACTGGGTTCTTGCTTGCTGTTCCTCAGTCCATATTGTATATCCCCTCTTCCTTAATGAGAGTCCTGGCTCCAAATACCAATACACTTACTCATTGACTCATTCTGGCAAAATATATAAAAAGAGCTTCAGAATTGCTAGACCCACAACATTATGAAAATACAACATACAAGAAAGAGTTTAAAGAATTTTTTGCAGTTTTATGTTGCTCTTACTTTGAGAATATGCAGTTAAAATGCTGTGTTCAAATTTCCTTGAATTAATTTGGTTTATCCATTTGGTATTGTGTTTGTTAGATTCCACCTGCAATGTGGGAAACCTGAGTTCATTCCCTGGGTTGGGAAGATTCCCCTGGAGAAGGGAGTGACTACCCACTCCAGTATTCTGACCTAGAGAATTCCAGGGACTGTATAGTCCATGGGGTTGCAAAGAGTCAGGCACAACTGAATGACGTTCACTTCAGTTAGGTTGGTTTGAATTTTACTTCCTGTGGTTGTATTATTCATGTATAATATAGCAGAGTTCATTTGTTTCTCTTTGTAGTCAGTTTTTTTTTAAAATTCCACGTTAATTTATTTTTATTTCTGGAATATATGTTAATAGTTATATGCATAAGAATATTGCATCACATTTGATATTGCATTTACTTATGGTTAGTCCCTCAGTTGTGTTCTGTATTCTGCCAGGTTGCTCTGTCCATGGGATTTTCCAGGCAAGAATACATGAATAGTTACCATTTTCCTCCTCCAGGGGATCTTCCTGACCCAGGGATTGCAACTCCTGAGTCCCCTGCATTGGCAGGCAGATTCTTTACCACTAGCACCACCTGGGAAGCTCCATGAATCCTGATATCTGCCATAGTTGAGACCAGAGCCTGGAAGGTGATGTTTATTTCTTATTTATTTGCCAGAGCAAATCACTTCTTCTTTCTTTGCAAAGTCTTAATTTTTGTTTAAAAAAAAAAAAGAAAGAAAGAAAATAAGAGATGGCCTGTAGTTTCCTTATCAACTCTAAAATTTGTTCTGTTAATCATATGGTGCTTGTAAACCCTTTGTAAATTGTAAATAACCTTGACATAAAGTTTTATTTTGGAACGTGCTAGAACACATGCATGCATGTGATATTATAGCTATTTTAAGATGAAATCATTGATGCCTTATTTTTGGCACCTTTCATGGTGAGAGTTATAGTCTTAGTTCAGGGATTAAGGTCTAAAATTTTAGAGTATCTAAGAATAGCAGGATAAGAATTGACCATAGGCCAGGTTGAACTGGCCCTCTGATGAGCTTGTGGGCTACTGGTGGGTCACGCTCACAAAGTCTTCCAGAGTCAGCCATGTTTCCTTTAAAGATTACCTCTGTTGGAATCCTGAGAACATCTGATCACAGCAGGAGGAAAACTTCTACTCTCTGCCTTTTACATTTCATCAGCTTGACTCATGACCTTCTCAGCCAAACACATAACCAGTGAAGGAGTCTGCATTTCTGATTATATATCCCGACTTTCCTAGCATATCACATAAAGTAAGCACTTTTCTCTGAAGTTTTCTATTAATAGTTGAGAGCCAGAGAATACTCATATCCACGCCATCCATGATCCCTGAACTGGAGTCCCTGGATGGGGGCTGCCAGACCCTTGCTCCTATAGTCGTGAAGCAGAGGCAGCACTGAATGCTCCTCCTACCTGCCGGGCCCTAAAGTGAGCAATAAATTTGATTGAGCAGCAACAGCCACAGGGGAATCATATACTGTTTTTCTTCTGCCATGAGGACTAAGTTTTAAAATCACTCTAGAAATCACCACAGCTCATAAGTCACCCCCTTATATGATGACCAATAAAATGCCAAGGCAGAGGGATGATTCAGCTTCACAGAATATTGAATTTATGCACCTTAGATTCATCAAGAAATATAAGAACTACAAGAGTGAGTTATCTGTATAGTAAATATTTTATTTTATTTTTCTGTTTTCATCTATTTGTTGACTAGGCCAAATGCAAAATACATTATAAAATAAAGAAACAAAACACAAAGTCACCTCCTTTGAATATTTATCTGCTTCTTTCCTGGCATCAGATTGTTTATTCATTTATATTTGTATTTATTATTCATCAAACACTTTGATATTTAAAGCTTCATGTCAGGAGATAGAATGCAAATAGTTACTTCTCAAAAAGTAACCCCAGAAATTTAAACTATTTTAAGTCTAAGTTAATGTAGATGGATATATTTTAAAATAATGCTTCATTCATTTAAGTAAAGTAGCAGTTAACAGTCATTTTTAAACAAATGTTTCAAAGCTGCTGACTATTGGAAATAAACTATATTTTGAAAAGCTTTATAAAAAGCCTTAAATATTATGATAATTCAAAAGTGTTATAATAATGTCAATTCCTATTTTTAAACCATACCATCCATTCTTTTGACATATAAAAGATACATAGAGAGATATACACATCTATTTATATACACACATATACTTTTTCTTCAGATTAGTGGGTTAAATAAATATTTGGTTGCTGTTTTTTTGTATTGAGTGCTTGTTAAAATATACTGATATGCAAGGCTACACCTCAATGTTTTATGGCCTAAGGAGAGACACAAACAAGAAAATCAAATAATAGATTAAAGATGTACAGTATATTTATTTCAAAGCACGTATTTTCAGTACAAAATTAAGAGAGGTGGATTTGCTACTATATGACTGTATTTTTTTATAAATCTCTATTATTGGAAAGTGATTGTAGATGTAAAATACATTGTAATTGAAATAATGAGATAGATAAAAATGAAATTGAGGGAAATAATAATGATGAGGTTGCACTAATGTGTCTTACTGATAATCTAGACAAGGCGGGAGATCAGAGAATAATCATAGAATGCTTTCCTGAAATTTCAATGGCTTAGGAAAATTAAGACTATAAACCTCTATTATGGAGATCTGATTATTAGAACCTTTTGAAAACTGCAATATATTTTGATCAGTTGTGTCTATAGAAGGGTTGTCAAATGTGCCAGATTTTGATAAAAATCAAATCAAGTTAATGTTCATGTTCATTAAAAATAAATTTCACCCTATGTTTCAGAATACCTTGTGGCTCAGTCTAGATTATATATTTTAGGTCCTTCATTGTGTTTGACATTTCTTTGTCCTAAGAAGATAAATTTTAAAGATGAACTGTATTGCATTTACCAACTAATACAATTTAGATTCATTTCACTGTACACTTTAGATTAATTTTCATATTCTAATCTGTAAGAACAAAATGCTAACTGTAAATACATTTAATAATTATTTAGTAACCATCTTTAATTTTATTTGTTAGGAGATTAGCTACATCATAACTCTTATTTACACAAAGAAACCAAATTCACTCACTCTCAGTTGCAAATCTTTGATGATGTGTTTCAGTGCACTCTACATATACTGATTTATTTTTAAAAATAAAATTGTTTTGCTATTTTTCCTTTTTCAAAATAACAAATAATCCATCCACATCAAATGTATATTAGTTACGTTCTACCAAAAAATGATTTTTGAAAAAACATATTGAGCTGCTGAATCAGATCAATAGCAATAATAAAGCACCTTTGATTATTAATTTTTATTGAGTGCCTTCTCACTGTGCTGAAATGATACGGTACAGTTTCTACACCAGGACTGATTGGGTCATTGCTGCTGCTAGTGTATTTTTAAACAATTGAGCTACAACCTTTGAAAGTACAGATTCATCATGGAAAATGCTGATGCAACCATAAATGATGCAGGTTAATGATATTGCTAGATGATACATGCTATTAGTAGGGGGAGCAGTACTGGCCCTTGTTCTGTTTTGCAAACTTTCACCAAAGAGAAGTCCTTGATATTTCAGCAACAAATGGAAGTGTCCTGCATGTTTTTATTTGTATGGCATGAAAAGAGGTATGTTGTGGTATTCATTACCGGGTCAGTTTCTTGGGGTTGGCTAATCACTGGCCAAAATACAAATCCATGATCCTAGCTTTTCCAGATATTTGTATGGCAGGCAGCTACACAGCAGCAACTTTTGTAATCCCTTCTCCTGCAGTTAGAGCTACTAGAAAAGCTTAATAATATCCCAGAGGCAAAGATGAAACGGTATTTCCTCAGCTACTGTTTGCTGTAGAGAGCTTTTGAAGTCAAGCTTAAGATGTCTTTATTTCCCTACCAGAAAGAATTTTTTTTTTTTTTTTTTTTGCCCTCTTTTACTCTGGTGTTGTCATGATGATGGCTTTCTGCTTGAAAAATATTCCAAGCAGCTGCAGCTCTCCCATAAAGCATTAGGGAATGAGAATAGCTTTTCATCAGGGGCTGTTGGAATTGTAACTACAGTTTGTCACTGCCGAAACCGACGGCTATGCTGGTAGTGATCTCAATTTAAAACTCCCGGTTTCTTTCTTACCGGTTTAGGACAGCCATGATTTTCATCGTCATCTTCTTGCGGACTGCCTTTACTTTTACCTTTTGTGGTTAATTAAATTCTAAATTGAGAGTAGTGCAGAGTTCCCAATTCAATTTTTTGTTCTGTGCCATCTAGAAAACAAAAAGCAGTCGCCCCAGAATGCACCGCAAGTTAAATTAATTGCAGTAGTGGGTAACAAGGTGAAATTCAGATCTGCTTTATTTAGTATAGGGGAAGGGTTACTACGTGTTGATTGAGAAAACCTTCATTTCAGACAACCCCTGATCACAGGGTCACAGTGAAAAGTTGCAAGAAATGTCGAGAGCAAAACAGCCGTTTTATTTATCGAATTTGCCGCACCTGATGTCAAGTATGAATGGATCCGACGAATTCTGGAGATTGTAGCAACAACTCTTAATTATAATAAGAAAGAGAAGCAAATCAAAAGAAACAAACAACAAGCAAAAGCAATTGTATTGTATTGTATTGTAAAAGCAATTCGACAATAGCAACAAAGTCTAGAAAGTTTAAAACGTCTTCAGAAACTTGAAACTGCAAAATCTTCATAGGTAAGAGAAGCATGATTTGTTAAACAAGTGGTTGTATGATACTGACATTCTTGTACTGTGAAAATTTAATCCTACCATATATAAAAATATTTTATGAAAATAATATTTAATTCTTGATGTTATGTTTGTGAATTTTTCAAAAATATATTTTATGAGCTCACTTATTGCATTTATAATTTGAAATTTAGCAAAAGAAACTTTAGGAAAAAATGTCAAATTCCAGATATATATTTTTCCTTTTTTGCTTTCTTAGAGTAAGAATTTATTTTTATTGAAGTATAATTGCTTTACAATGTTGCACTAGATTCTTCTGTACAACAAAGTCAATCAGCATCAGCTATATGTATACATATATCCCCTCCCTCTTGAGCCTCCTCCCAACCAATACCTCCCATCCCATAGGTCATGACAGAGCACTAGGCTGAGCTCCCAGTGTTATACAGCAGCTTCCCACTAGCTCTCTATTTTACACATAGTAGTGGATACAGGTCCATGCTACTCTCAGTTCGTCCCATCCTCCCTTTCCCCTGTTGTGTCCACAAGCCTGTTCTCTACATCTGCATCTCTATTCCTGCCCTGCAAATAGATTAATTAGTAAAAACAACAGACATTTGAGGAACTTGTGCCTTGTTTGTTTTTGAGTAAATAAAGCATTAAGTACTATAAAATATGAAAATAAATTCATGAGGAAACAGATACTATAAGATGACTCATATATTAAAGTCCAAAATAGTAGAGAATTATAAAAATTAATAATTATATTAATTAAATATGTAATTGATGATTATCTGAACTTTAAGAAGTTTTTAGAACAATCATCAATAATTTTTAAAAATTTTAACCATTTTTGAATTTTGAAATATGTTTTTTTAATGCTCTCTTTACTTCCAAAAAGGATTTGAAAAAGTTGAGAACCTCACCCTTTCGCCACTAAATAGTTATATAATTTGTTTCACAGTTGTAGCTCAAATAATTCAATATCAAAGTTGGGAAACATGACTAATGGGGTTAGTCCTAGGATGAGTGCTATTTAATAATTCCATCAATCATCTCAAAACATGCTCATTTACTTAGTTAATAACATCAGACTGGGAAGGGTTATTTAGTACCTTGAAGGACAGAATTAAAATGTAGTGTGACCTTGAGAATGAACAAGTTTTAGAAGTTGTCAGAATCAAATTATAAAATCTTACAGAAAATACATATTAAAGTCATTCCGTAGGCTTAAAACACCTGAATAGCAGATTTGTAACAGATTTATTAAGTTTACTGAAAAAAAAATCTCCATCCCAGTGAGGAGAGGGAAATAAATCACAAATGATTCTTTTCCTAATAGTATTTCCTAATGATTAAGAGCATAGCCACTGAGATCTCTTGACTTGTGTTCAAATTCTTCCCTTCCTCTACTCATTTGTGTGATCATTGTCAAACTACTTAATATCTCATCATTCTCATCTGTTAAGTGGTGAAAGTTAAGAGTACCACCTTCATAGATTTTTGAGAGAATTAAACAAGGGGTACTACCTGGAATATGACAGGTATTATATACTTTAAATACAACATGTGGTAATTTATCTGTCACCTGACAAAAAAATAAATAGAGCAATTGTGTCTACTTTATCTACCAGGGAAGAGAGTCTAAGGATGATTTTGATACAGTTTCTAAAGATGAGGATTACAATTGGCACATAAAGGACAATGTTTGTTTCAGACATTTTAATAATCTGTTATAGCACTATTATGTCCAGAACCTTAAAACAATTAATCTAGGGTACTTTTCATATATTTTTGGCAATGGGATACTATCAGCAACTTAGGAAATCTAGAAAGTTTCATTCAAAGGAGAATTATGGAAGGCCTTATAAGATTACAATTTGATAAAATCTTGTGAATTACTGGTCTGGTCTACAGGGTAAGAAATTGAATTTTTGACTCTCATGTAATAGGTATTAAGAAAAAAAAGAGTACAGCCTCATTCAACTGGGAACACAAATCAATGATAATCAATTCTGAAAAAAATGTCATTTTATTCACATTAAGCAAAGTGTAATAATTTTTTAGAGGATATAATTTCAGACTCTCCTGGAATTTTTGAATGCCTTTCTTTCAGGTCAGTGATTCTCACCAGGGATGATGAGTAGGGTATTATATTTATCTGTGTAATACTTTTGGTAAGTAACCCACTCACATCAGACAAACATACGCAAATTCTAGTATGCACACTGGAGAAGAATGCTTCTACCTCTGTGAGGAACATCAATAAGTGAGTGATTGCCACAGATGAGAAAATCTCTCAGGTAATACCATTCATAAGAAAATTCATGATCCTCTATTGTCATTATGTCAGACGCCTCCATATACATGTTATTTTTTAGTCACCAAGTCATATCCAAATCTTTGCAGCCCCATGGATTGCAGCGTCTGCCTCCAATGCGGGAGACCCGGGTTCGATCCCTGGGTTGGGAAGATCCTCTGGAGAAGGAAATGGCAATCCACTCCAGTATTCTTGCCTGGAGAATCCCATGGACTGAGAAGCCTAGTAGGTTACAGTCCACGGGGTCGCAAAGAGTCGGACACGACTGAGCGACTTCACCACCACCACCTCCATCCATGGGACTTCCCAGGCAAGAATACTGGAGTGCATTGCCATTTCCTTTCCCAGGAGATCTTCCAGGCTTCCCTGGTGGCTCAGAGGTTAAAGCATCTGCCTCCAATGCGGGAGACCCGGGTTCGATCCCTGGGTTGGGAAGATCCTCTGGAGAAGGAAATGGCAATCCACTCCAGTATTCTTGCCTGGAGAATCCCATGGACTGAGAAGCCTAGTAGGTTACAGTCCACGGGGTCGCAAAGAGTCGGACACGACTGAGCGACTTCACCACCACCACCTCCATCCATGGGACTTCCCAGGCAAGAATACTGGAGTGCATTGCCATTTCCTTTCCCAGGAGATCTTCCTCATCCAGGGATAGAACTTGCATCTCTTGCAATGGCAGGTGGACTCTTTACCTCTGAGCCACCAGGGAAGCCCCCATATATGTGTGTTTGAGGTGAGGTGAGGTCGCTCAGTCGTGTCCGACTCTTTGCGACCCCATGGACTGTAACCTACTAGGCTTCTCAGTCCATGGGATTCTCCAGGCAAGAATACTGGAGTGGATTGCCATTTCCTTCTCCAGAGGATCTTCCCAACCCAGGGATCGAACCCGGGTCTCCCGCATTGAGGCAGATGCTTTAACCTCTGAGCCACCAGGGAAGCCAAGGGCAACTAGGCTTACATAATGTATGTCAGGATTAAATTAACTATCAGAGATAGCTTAATGTATGTATGCCTCAGATTTTCATCTTTAATATAGAAATATTACAAATTATTAAACTCAACAGGAAAGGTTGATTTAAATATGTTTCAATGCTTTGCAAATGTAAGAGTGCTACATGTGGGCAAAATAAGAAGTCATCACTACGGGCTGAAAATAGCCAGATTCAAGTGCACCATAATTTAGATGACATAAAAGACTGCCCCAGTTTGATTTCAGTTAATTAGGTCAAGATAATTTGGCAGCCTTTCTAGCATCTTTGTCTGAGCAAGAAGGGGTGTGGTGATGGACATCTCTGTGGTCCCTAGAGACAGAGCTGAGCAGAGCTTACACAAGTGCTTTACTAAAATTGGTCATGCTCTACAAGCCTGTAGATTTGTGGCCGTTCTTCATTCATTCCCAAATGCCAGTTGTCATATGAATGTCCTCTCAGCAAAGTTCTGTGCCCAAGTGCTTACTTTTAAAGGCATGTACAGATACAGCCAGAGCCCTAATAAATCCATCATTAAAGTTGTCACCATAAGCCCCTGAAACTGACCATAACAAGATCCAGAGATTTTTCAAGTAGTTGATCTTATTCATGTTTATTTGGGACTTTATCTTCTACTACTAGAAAGCAGTTCTTGTTTTCTTTAATAAACCTCTGTTTTTTCAGCTGAATCTATAGGAATGTGTGTCATTTTTCATAAATGTTTCTTTTGTATGCTTTTATTTGTTTTTAGAAATACTAAGAAGACAGCATACTTGAGATTTAATATATAGCCTGCTGCTAAACTATTTATGTAAAAATAATAGCTAGCACATTAAGAGAAATGGTATTAAAACTAAGCCCCCTGCAAGTACCTAAGAGAAACATCAAACTCTGCAAGTGTTTATTAAAGTTAAAATGGAAATACTTGATCAAATTCAAGGAGGCATTTCTTTAACTTGGCCAGGATTTTTTTTTTTTTTTTCAGTAGAGACAAGGGGGAAGAAATTTACTTATGAGATTAAGGGTTTACATTCTTGATTTTAGCTGACCACTTGAATACCTAAAGAAATGAATAGCACCTGGTAGCATTCCACCAATTTTATTAGCAACAAACCATTTTTCTAATAGCCCTTACTTCTGCTCAGTGTCTACTTCCTGATCGTTGTAATGTGGGAAGTGGAGAGGAGAGGGCTGAATTTAATTTCAAAAGATCAAATTTAATTTCAAAACATCAAATATTTAACTGGAGATGCCCATATTCAAAAATATTACACAAGCTCTCCCTTATGGTTGTTATAAATTTTGTTTGTTTAGTCGCTAAGTTGTGTTTGGGTCCTTACGACACCATAGACTATAGACTGCCAGGCTTCTCTGTCGATGGGATTTCTCAATCAAGAGTACTGGAGTGGGTAGCCATTTCCTTCTCCAGGGGATATTCCCAACTCAAGGATAGAACTGTCACCTCCTACATTGGTTCAGTTCAGATCAGGTCAGGTCAGTCGCCAGGCCTCCCTCTCCATCACCAACTCCCAGAGTCCACCCAAACCCATGTCCATTGAGTCAGTGATGCCATCCAACCATCTCATTCTCTATCATCCCCTTCTCCTCCTGCCCTTAATCTTTTCCAGCATCAGGGTCTTTTCAAATGAGTCAGCTCTTCACCCTTGATTCATGGACCTAACATTCCAGGTTCCTATGCAATACTGCTCTTTATAGCATCGAACCTTGCTTCTATTACCAGTCCCATCCACAACTAGGTGTTGTTTTTGCTTTGTCTTCATCCCTTCTTTCTGGAGTTATCTCCACTGATCTCCAGTAGCGTATTGGGCACCTACCGACCTAGAGAGTTCATCTTTCAGTGTCCTATCTTTTTGCCTTTTCATATTGTTCACCGGGTTCTCAGGCAAGAATACTAAAGTGGTTTGCCATTCCCTTCTCCAGTGGACCACATTCTGTCAGACCTCTCCATCATGACCTGTCATCTTGGATGGCCCCACATGGCATGGCTTAGTTTCACTGAGTTAGACAAGGCTGTGGTTCGTGTGATTAGACTGGTCTGTTGTCTGTGATTGTGTTTTCAGTCTGTCTGCCCTCCTATGCCCTCTCTCAGTGCCTACTGTCTTGGGTTTCTCTTACCTTGGACGTGGAGTATCTCTTCACAGCTGCTCTAGCAAAGTGCAGCCGCTGCTCATTATCTTGGACATGGGGTAGCTCCTCTCAGCTGCACTCCTGCACAATCACCGCCTCTGTGCTCCTGTGCCATCACAGCTCCCGTGCTACCTTGGTAGGCAGATTATTTGCTGCTGTGCCACCAGAGAAGCTAAAGCTGTATATGCATCAAAGAACTTCTACTTTGATAACTCAGTTTTGTAAAAGTTGCTAGGGTCATTTTTGTCCTTTGAATCTGTCCCAATGTGTGATTATTATCTAACTGCATTTATCACACATTCACAAAATTGAGAGGGAGCAGAATATGTCACCCCAAAATGAACCAGTGGGGATTGGAAGACAATCAAGACTTAGCAGACTCAGGAAAAACATTTACCTCTATCTCAACTGTTTCAATATATAGAGACATGATCTGGCCCAGAAAGAGATCTATTGGCAGAAGTGACTTATTTATTTATTTTTAATCTGAGTGACTTACCTGCAGGGCAGGGAAAATATCCAGATACCAAACACATTCTCCTCTCATCTTCCTGTGAACTGTCTTTCTCCTCTTTGAAACCTCAGACCCCACCCAATTCCTTAGTTCAGGATGGTATATAAGCCTCAAAAGCCTATGTCTTTGAGTCTCACATCTTTTGGGGTCTTGTAATGTACATAATTAAATTTCCTTGTCTCCTGTTAATCTGTCTTATGTCAGTTTTATTGTTAGATCAGCCAATGAACCTTGTAGAGCAGACTGAAAAAGGTTTCCTCCCCACAAAATCAACAAATATTTGTTGATGACCCAACAGGCACCAGGATCTGAATAAGACACTGGAAGTATAACATTGTAAGCAGTCATTCTGAATTTCAAGTTAACAGCAGATTAACTAGAGAAGCAAACAGAAATAACAATGCACCATTCTAGTTTCATGGAGGTACAAAAAAAGGGACACCTCAACCAATCTTGTGTTTTAAGAATTGACAGTGTTTTAGTCAATTGGAACAGGCTAGACAGACTTAGCAAGCAATGAGACACTAGGCATGAACGTTGGAAAACAAAACAAAATAACACAAACAAGAACTTTGAATGTTAAGATAACTGATTAGTTGGGAGTGACAGTTGGGGGTGCACAAGAAAAGTATTAAATTTCCTTATACTTATTTGTATAGCTTAATAAACATTTTATTTTGAATTGCACACAGAATTGATGTAAAGTGTCCTGGGAAACAGGATGAGTTCAAGAATAAAAGAGATGGGAATGTGTGTGTGTGTGCATGTGCAGGCTCAGTCATGTCCAACTCTTTGCAACCCCATGGACTGTAGCTCACAAGGCTCTTCTTTCCATGGATTTTCCAGACAAGAATACTGGAGTAGGTTGCCATTTCCTACTCCAGGGACCTTCCCAAACCAGGGATCAAACTGGTGTCTCCTGCACTGGCAGGTGGATTCTTTTACCACTGAGCCACCTGGGAAGACAACAGAGGGAAGAGTCAAGTGCAAAGTTAAATATCCAAAGCATATGTTGCAGCTCTTACAAACTCAAATTGACAACCTGTTCTAAAAACTGATAATGATCTCTGTAGTAGAACATAGGTTCCTTTCATGCAGAAATCTTGTCTTAGGCATGTTTGTTAATACCAACACCTGGAACTATACTTAATACATTTTAATATCAAGAAGTCATCCCGAGTCATGTTAAAATAGACATAATTTCTCAAACAGTGAGAGAGAGACCCAAGATTTTATTCCTAACAAGCTCTCAGGTGATGTTGATACTGCTGAGTAGGCGGCCACACAGATTTTCAAAGAACTAGTACCTTGCCCTCTTATATGGGAGAGAACACACATTTTTAAATAGGACAGAATTACATTGAATCAGTTGAATAAAATCAGATTGCTTTTTAAAAGTTATATCCATATACTATAGACACATAGATAAAGGCAGGAAACAACTTATTCCACATGCAAGATATGGAAGACTTCCTTGAAGTCATATTTGAACAGAATCTTGATTTCCTGTAGGAATTTTAATAGATGAGCCAAGAATTTTTGCAAAATTAGAGAGACACAGAAGGGAACTCATTTTTCTTTTTAATCATTTCTTTACAGTTACTTAGAGTGCATGTAAAGAAATGATAGCAGTTAGAAAATTGAAGAGAAGATTTTGACTTCCTTGCTAAAGCATGCAACTCCAGAGAAATGATATAGAAAAGGTTAGTACCTTTTGGCAAAACTTCAGTTAGTGCAAGTTGTCATGTGAAGTTTTTATCTTTGGGTGTTTAATCATTTTTTTCAGAGCTCTTTCTAGGCCATACTGAAAGTGAAAGTGAAGTCGCTCAGTCGTGTCCGACTCTTTGCAACCCCATAGACACCAGGCTCCTCCGTTCATGGGATTTTCTAGGCAAGAGTACTGGAGTGGGTTGCCTTTTCCTTCTCCAGGGAACTTCTTGACCCAGGGATCGAACCCAGGTCTCCCGCATTGTAGACAGATGCTTTACCACCATACTGAGGTTATTCAAATGATTTTTCCAGAAATTATTATATTATTATAAGGTTTAATAAGATAGTTTATGTGGCAACATTTCAAGGCCATGATATCCAGATATTTGATCAAACATCAGTGCAGATGCTGCTGTGAAGGTATGTTATAGATGAGATCAACATTTAAATCAATAAATTTTGAAATTGCTCTCCAGAATGGGTCTCATGTAATCAGCTGAAGATCTTAAGAACAAAATGAGGTCCCACAAGAAAGAATGAACTTTGCCTCTGAACTGTCTTTGTGCTTGAATCTCTCTCTATTTATTGTATACCTACATGTGTGTGTGTGTGTGTGTGTGTGTGTGTGTGTGGCTTATTTTCTTGAAATAACCACAAGGCACTCTATTACACAAGAGCCAGTGTGTACCAATGTAGCATGGTGTTTATTTATTCATCCCTGCAGGACATTGACCATAGCCTCATGAGTATCCCATAATCACTTATCTATACGTACATACGACGTCCATGGTGGCTCAGATGGTAAAATGTCACACACACAAGCACATGGTTTCTATTGTTTTTGAAAATCCTGACAAGATACTTCACCTCCACTGATTCTAGGACCCTATTATACAGATAAGACTGTCTGCATTTCCAAAGATTCTATGCCACTTGAGAGAAGTTTGAGCCCTCACTCATCAGGGAATGGTTTCATGTTGTTTAATCCCTCAGAAGTATCAAGGAAAAGAGTGGAACTCTCCTTGATTTCAGATGTCATCATTAATGGACTAAAATGAATACCTATGGAAAATATTATATATATATGTGTGTGTGTGTGTGTGTATGTAAATGAGATGCACTGCCTTAGTTTAATTTGTTTCAAAACATATTTGGGGAGTGCCAACCCTAGGCTAAACTTTGTCCTAGGAGCTGGGAAAAAGAAAGTCAATAACAGAATCCCTCCTCTAAATGGGAGGAATGCTGTGTATTACACGGTAAATGCCTGGTAAATTCAAAGACAGGTGATTCTGGGGTAGTCATGAGGCCATGGGCAATGTCCTGCAGGGATGAATAAATAAACACCATGTTACAAATAGCATGGAATGGTACATACTGGCTCTTTGTGTAATAGAGAGCCCTGTGGTTATTTCAAGAAAATAAACCATTGGCCATTAAAGGAAATTACCTAAATTAAATGTCCTGAAGACTGGGTCACGAGAAGGGAATGAAATTAAACAAATTGGAAAACAGCTCTCTCCTCAGCCTGACTGACTTCTGCTAATGTTATTAAGTCCTAAGTCAAGGGGTTGGAGTCGTGGACAAATCGGTGATGGGAAGCAGCAGTGCTGTTCCTACCTTGTTTGTGACCCAGTCCTCAGACTGACGTGACCAGGTCTAGACGTGACATGACTCAATCCTCAGACTGACATGACCGGACTGCCAGCCAGTCCTGCTGTCAGTAACGTGTGAAAGCCTCAGTCCTTCACCTCCTCCTTGCCCTCAAACTGAGACAGCAAAGATTTGCTGCCATTCACCTGTTAGCCCGCCTCTTTACAATTACCCGAGGTATTTCTCGGGTCACTCAGTTTAGATGGGGAATTTTGCTTGGGAATAGTATGAACGGCTTGAGACAAAGGTTACACTGCGGTACAGTGACTTTGGGTTAATGTGTCCTTTTAAGTTTTAGCCTGGGAACAGAGGGGAGTAACCACACTACATGGCGTTGAACAAATTCAACCACTGGACTAGCAGGGGAGGCAGGGGGATTCCCATGCCTTTCTAAATCGGAAAACCAAAGGGCCATCATTCTTTGGAAACAATTTAACAATCTGCCTGACATGCAGTCAGCTTTCATGGAATGTAATCATGATGATGATGTTAATGATGAGGGCTGGTGATGAAGACAATCTCTGCTTAAAGAGGAAATAATTTCTCTGCCATTGCTTTTGGTGGACTTTTGCATCTCACATCATTTTCCCCACTTCTCAGATAAGGCACATAAAAATAAAGGGAAGCCAAATTAAGCAAGGTGTGCAAATTTTCTGGTCAACTCAGTGTTAGATGGTGATCCAAAAATAATGCAAGGGATACGTTTGCCAGTGTGTGCTTGTGGGAATGATGCATGTTTATGGTGTGTTTTCTTTACTTAGCATGACACTTTCGGTGTGTATGGCATTCACAGGCAGTGGCACCTGGGTGGTTTTCCAGAGATGGAGACTAGAACATAGCTGCTCCAGCAAACTGAGGGAGAAGACAGAGGGAGGAATAAAAGGGAGAGAGAGAGAATGAGACTTTTGCTATTCGTGTCTATTATATTCCCTGTTCTTAAAGAGGAAGGTGGGGACTATTAACCCTCTTTCTTTAAGCCAAGCTGTTTAGCTTTGTCAGACTGAAAGAAGGAGGAGAATGAAAGGAGGGTCAACATCCAGGGAGATGTCTACTTTTTAAAATTTGGATATATTTTGGGGTTTGTAGGCAACCAACTGTGAAAGCCAAGGAAGGGGTGTCTGTGTGTCACTGAGTGTTCATTAGACTGCTGGCAGCTGCATCACTTATTTTAGCAGATGATACAACAACTTCACTAAAATGTGGTGTGTCTTGCATCTGTATGAATGTGCCTTTGACTTTCACTGGAAAAAATAATATATCCTGCAGAGCAGCTTCTAATACTTTCATTCTCCTTGTTACCACTTAAAAATTCTCACTGATTGAGATGTTACATATCATTTTGAGTGGTGTTAACTTAATTATTTCTTATCTGTTGAGGATTTAAACATGCTGGTGTAGCTGGCATTAATTATTAAATAAAGAAGAAAATGATCTGTGGAGCAGAGATGTACTATAGATGAAGCCATTTTTTTTTTAATCTTGCCCTTAACTTCTTCTCTCTTTTCTGCAGACTTCAAAAAGTTCCATGGTACCTGCAAATTAATTTTAGATAAAATGGGGAAATTTTAAGTACAGGAGCTGCAAACTTAATAGTCTGTTTTATTAATGAAGGATTTGCTTATCAGTGCCTTTAATTTTGCAAAATGCTTCCTTCTCAAGCGTGACAGGAAATATTGAAATGTCAGACCCCCATGGGAGCCACCAAAATATTCATGAGTGCCTCAGAGAATCTTATCTATGTACAAACAGAAAAAAAAAATGCCTAGATATATATCAAGGAAAACTTAATTTTTTCTACATGAAATGCCTTCTAAATGAAGATGTATTATTTTCTGATATAATTGAAATTCGGTTCTCGTAAACTAGCAGTAAAAAGTCCATCCATTCATCAAAATACAGCATGATTACAAATGAATAATAGCAGTTAAGAACACTGAAATTATCTTTCTTTAAAAATTTTTAACATCCAAAATTATATGTTTAAACAGTAAAGGAAAAGGAATCCTACTCAGCTCACAAAAGATCTCAATCTGTCTTATTATCTAATTATGAGCAATCTGAAATTTCTTCTCACTTTTGGCTGTTCCCATCCTTTACATTAAATTTGGCTGATGTAATTATTTTAACTATTCCCCCTAAAATTTTTCATCAGCTTCTAATAGTCTATTAGTAGAAGATATATATATTTTTTCACTCTAACAGTTCTTCTGTCTTAGGCTGAATGCTTTTAAAAACATTCTCATCTTCAGATTAGATCTTTCTTTTTTTTTTCCCTTTATAGAATGTATGCTTTCTAAAATCCAGATTTTTTTTCTCTGAGTAAATACCATTTTGAGACATGATTTATTAGAAGCAAGCTAATATTTCAAACTTGGAGTATGAAGCTACCGAAAAAAGAAATTCTGAGAAATAGATAGGAGAAATGGACTGGGAAAAAGTCTTAAAGAGCAAGGCAAATCTGAATAATATATAAAAAACATAATTTCTATCAAAGTTATTCGATGATATTTTTTGAGCTGTCCAGAAGGCAATGCACCCCACTCCAGTACTCTTGCCTGGAAAATCTCATGGATGGAGGAGCCTAGTAGCTGCAGTCCATGGGGTCACTAAGAGTCGGACACAACTGAGCTACTTCACTTTCACTTTTCACTTTCATTCATTGGAGAAGGAAATGGCAACCTACTCCAGTGTTCTTGCCTGGAGAATCCCAGGGACAGGGGAGCCTGGTGGGCTGCTGTCCATGGGGTCACACAGAGTCGAACATGACTGAAGTGACTTAGCAGCAGATCTCAAAACTGCTTAAAGACAACATATTTATCTATAACTGTAAAAATTTAAGATTGATCTTAAGAAATAAATAACAATTAAAATTCTGCCTTGCAAATGATAATTTTTAATCATTTATCTAAATCCAGATTCTCCTTCTCTATATCTTGTTTAGCCAAAAGAACACCCCCAGAAATCAACTGAAATGATTATGTTTGGAGTTACCATTTCATAACCTTAAAATACAGTTTGATTGATCATATTTTAATTGTTCACATACTCTAATATTTACTCTAACTTTGGCATTTCTTAGTAAGAAATATGTGAAAATAATTTATGAATTGATGTGAAATTCAAATAAATGAATTCTTCTGCACTGGAAAGAGCTTAAAATGTACCTTGTGTCAGCTGAAGCTGGTATACACAGAATTTACAGCAGAGTATATCAATGAGCTAATTTGGATAATTTTAGCGGAAGATGATCGTCCATATAACTCCACAAGTAATTTTTTATAATGTGCACACAGAAATGGAAAGAAAAAAGGAAAAGCTAGTCCTTTAATCAAATAGCAGCTGATTGTTAAGTCTATAGGCCTTCCTTTGGTGTTAATAATCAGTTCTTCCTTTCCAATTACAATGCCTTTAGAACATTATTTAAGGAATTTAAAGAAAATCATCCATGGAGAAAATTTCTTTATTCTTTGATCTAGTTTAACTTACTATAGTCTCCTTTAATCTTCAGCACATTTTTTCCAATTGCATATTATTCAGGTAAGTAAAATAATTCAACATTTCACTAATTACAGAGAAATGTAGAAACATCCACTTGTGGGGTTTTTCAAATACCGCTAGAAGGACAGTAACTCAGTAACTTTCTGAAGGATGATTTGGTAATGAATCACAGAAGACTAAAAATTCACAAATTCATTAACACAGGATCACATCACATAATTGGTGCTAAAAAAAGTAATAAATAATATTCACACAGAAATACATATGGAGGATTTTCAGTATTGGCCAGTTTACAATACAGAAAGCTATTTGGAAACAGCAAATGACTTCCAAGAAAATACCATCATGGCAATAGAACATATAAACAATGACGCAGTATATTCCAGTGCACTGGAATATTTTGCATCAACTAAAATGTTATTAAAGGAACGTAAATGCAATGGAAGAACAAATTAAATACTATTTACTTGGAAAATAGAGTTGCTTTGATCTCACTTTGTATGCTCAGATCTCTTTTTATTTTAAAAATTATATCCCATGTATTTTTAAGAAGCATATTCTTAAAATGTGTAGTCTAATATATATAAATATTAAAAATTTCAAATTTTTTGCCCGTGGAGTATTAAAATAATATACATGAAATATATTTTATTTTTTAAACCCAGAGTATATGTAAACTTAATCTTTCCAAAAGCTTCACCTTTACTCTCTCAATTAAAGTCCTGCTGCTGCTGCTGCTGCTGCTAAGTCGCTTCAGTCGTGTCCGACTCTGTGTGACCCCATAGACGGAGGCCCACCAAACTCCGCCGTCCTTGGGATTCTCCAGGCAAGAACACTGGAGTAGGTTGCCATTTCCTTCTCCCATGCATGAAAGTGAAAAGTGAAAGTGAAGTAGCTCAGTTGTGTCCGACTCTTAGCGACCCCATGGACTGCAGCCTACCAGGCTCCTCTGTCCAAGGGATTTTCCAGGCAAGAGTACTGGAGTGGGGTGCCATTGCCTTCTCCTAATTAATGTCCTAGCCTACAGCTATTAAGAACCTACTATATAGCACAGAGAACTTATTCAATACTCTGTAATGACCTATATATGGGGAACACGTGTACACCCATAGCTGATTCATGTCAATGTATGGAAAAACCCACTACAATATTGTAAAGTAATTAGCCTCCAATTAAAATAAATAAAATAAAAATTAAAATTAAAAAAGAGTGGATATATATATACATGTATAACTGATTTACTTCACTGTGCAGCATAAATTAACAAAACATTGTAAATCAACTATACTTCAATAAAATTTTATTTTAAAATATTTTAAAAATAAAAAATCTTGCTCTCTGTGGAGAGAATAAACTTGGGGAGCATTGAGATCTTCCCAGAAGACTCCCTATGCATCGTTCCATTGCCGTCCGCCTATCTCCCTTTCTCTCTTTTCCATTGCTCCTTATTCTTGACCTTTTCTTTTCTCAGACTCACTAGTTCTCCTCCCAGCAACTCCTCATCTCATTTCCCTTTCTCTTTTTCTTTCTCTCTGCTTCAACCTTCTTCAATTAACTGCCTCCTATTATGCCCTTTACTCTTTTTTTTTATGTATTTATTTTCTCTTATTTATATTAACAATGTTGTGATAGTTTCAGGTGGACAGCAGAGAAATTCGCCATACATATACATGTGTCCATTCTCCCTTAATTGTCATGGATTTGATTTACATCATCTGATGAATGGTCATCTGAGTTAAATTCACCCATTCCAGTTCATTTTAGTTTGCTGATTCCTAGAATGTCGACATTCACTCTTGCCATCTCCTGTTTGACCACTTCCAACTTGCCTTGATTCATGGACCTAACATGCCAGGTTCCTATGAGATGGCTGGATGGTATCACCGACTCGATGGATGTGAGTCTGAGTGAACTCCGGGAGTTGGAGATGGACAGGGAGACCTGGCATGCTGCGATTCATGGGGTTGCAAAGAGTCGGACACAACTGAGCGACTGAATTGAACTGAACTGAACTTTTTTATTTACTCAGATTTCTAGGTCAGCCAACAAGCAGAGGTTTTTACTCTGCATTTGTGTATTTGAGGCAGTTTTAATTAAATGTTAAGAACATGGGCTTTAGTGTCAGACCTCTTGACTGAAATTAGATTTGACACATTATAGCTCTGTAACTGAGAAAAGTTACTTAACCTTCCTTTGCCTCCACTTTCTCATCTATATAAGGAGAGGGTGTAACTACTATCTCGGAATACTGCAATTTTTAAGTAATGAGTTAGTAAACATAATAGATTGAAAAAAGACTCTATCAATAACTAGTAGAGTGCAAACACTCTATTAAACATTCTATTATTAAAATAATATTGATTATTATTACTTGCTATATAAAATATCAGAATTTATGCACTAATTTATACTCTAAAATTTTGTATTTATATATATTTATGTCCTTACAACATAATTGCTATCATATATTAATACTTTTATATACTTCTAGATTTAATAGTCAATTTCAGCGATTTTTTGAGCATCTCTAATATTCTTTTGTTTTAAAGGTTTAAAAAATATTTTATAGTTACTTTATAAATTAGATGGCAAAATGACATTTGAAATATTTTTAACTCACCTTGAAAACTTTGTTTATAAACTTTGCTTTGTTAAAAAGTCAATAAGGTGACTTTTTTTATAGTAGACAGTTTGAGAAAACATCTTTCATGCTTACCCAAAGCATAATTATAGCACTGAAAATTGTCTGCATTGAAAGGTATATTGATTATTATTTAGTTTTTCTGAATAACGTAAGTTCCAAGAATTTTAAACTTACCTAAACAAATATGACTGATTAAAGTAAGAATAAGATAAAACTAACTACTGTAAACTTACAAGATAATCCTTTTATTAAACCATAATAATTACACTGAAATAAGCAGAAAATTTATGTTTCTTTTTATAAATAATCAAAGTTCTGCTATATCTGAAATGCTCTGTGAGAGCCAGATACCTATAATTTAAAAAATGATCAGGGGTACAGGTTTTACATTAAAAAAAATTAACAGTAAGGATGCTAATCTGAAAATGAATGTAGAGAATAATATGATTTAATAATATGATTCAAAAAGATATCTATATAATGAAAATAAACTCTATCAGAAAATAGTCAATAATATAAATGCTAGAGTCCTCCCCTAAGTCTTATCTATAGAATAAATACAAAGATATACTGCATGGCATAGAAAATAATAAGCTCATGAAATCTATAATACCAAAGGATCCTCAGGTCAGTTCAATTGCTCAGTTGTTTCCAACTCTTTGTGACCCCATGGACGGCAACATACCAGGCTTCCCTGTCCATCACCAACTCCTGGAGCTTGCTCAAACTCATGTCCAATGAGTCAGTGATACCATCCAACCATGTCATCCTTCTGTTGTCCCCTTCTCCTCCTGACTTCAATCTTTCACAGCATCAGGGTCTTTTCAAATAAGTCAGTTCTTCACATCAGGTCGCCAAGGTATTGGAGCTTCAGCTTCAGCACCAGGCCTTCCAATGAATATTCAGGACTGATTTTCTTTAACAATGTCTGGTTTGATCTTTTTGCAGTCCAAGGGACTCTCAAGAGTCTTCTCCAACACCACAGTTCAAAACCATCAATTCTTCAGCACTCAGCTTTCTTTATGGTCCAACTCTCCCATCCATACATGACTACTGGAAAACCATAGCTTTTACTAGATGGACCTTTGTTGGCAAAGTAATGTCTCTGCCTTTTAATATGCTGTCTAGCTTTTCTTCCAAGGAACAAGTGTCTTTTAATTTCATGGCTGCAGTCACCATCTGCAGTGATTTTAGAGCCCAAGAAAATAAAGTCTGTCACTATTTCCTTTGTTTCCCCATCTATTTGCCTAGAGGTGATGGGATCACATAATCTTAGTTTTTTGAATGTTGAGCTTTAAGCCAGTTTTTTCACTCTCCTCTTTCACTTTCATCAAGAGTGAAAAAAGGGTCTCGGATCATAGACTGACCAAAAATATGGATTCAAGAAAATACTTGATACATAAATGGTAGGTCCTTCACAGATAAAAATGTGATAGGGAAGTTTTCTTAAATGTTTGATGTTTTCTGGAGGGCAAAGAGGGGAAAAAAAAAAAAAACAGTTTCTGGGTATCAGTGGCCTGAATGTATGAATCCTTCCAAAAAATCACATGCTAAAGCTGTAAATCTTATTGTGACTATTTTTGGAGATAGGGGTTTTTGAAATATAATTAAGATTAAATGAGATCATAAGGGTGGTGTCCTTATCCAATAGGATTAGTGTCCTTATAAGAAGAGAAAAAGAGACCAGAGCTCTTCCTCTTTCTCTAAACACACACAAGAAGCAAAGACCATGTAAGGATATAGCAAATGGGCAGACATCAGAAAGCCCACAAGGAAATTTGCATCAGAAATGAATCAACTGGAAACTTGATCTTGGACTTTTTCAAAACTGTGAGAAAATATATTTTAACAGAAATATACAACCGTTTAAGCCACCCATTCTAGTATTTTTTATAGCAACCTAAGCATGGAAAATCCCATGGACGGAGGAGCCTGGTGGGCTGCAGTCCATGGGGTCGCTGAGAGTCAGACACGACTGAGCGACTTCACTTTCACTTTTTACTTTTATGCATGGGAGAAGGAAATGGCAACCCACTCCAGTGTTCTTGCCTGGAGAATCCCAAGGATGGTGGAGCCTTGGGGATGCCGTCTATGGGGTCACACAGAGTCGGACACTACTGAAGTGACTTAGCAGCAGCAGCAGCAGCAGCAGCAGGCAGAAAAAATCATTGTGCCATACACCAGGAGATGGTGAAGGACAGGGAAGCCTGGCATGCTGCAATCCATGGGGTCGCAAAGAGTTGGACACTGCTTCATAACTGAAAATCAACAATTCTAGGATGCATCCTTAGTGTTCCTATGCTTTCCAGCTGCTATCAACTGAAGGTTGATGTCCCTCCCCAAATTCATATGTTGAATCCTACATTGTCATTAATGGTATTAAAAGGTGGGGGCTCTGGGAGGTGATTAGTGTCTGAGGGCAAAGCCATCATAAATAACATAAATGCCCTTAAAAAGCAGCCCTGGAAAGCTCTCTCACCTCCTCCACACCAGTAATGCAGACAAAAGCCAAAACTTCTAAATCTGATCTTTATCAGTAATAATGACTATATTGTAGAAACTTTGTACTGATATTGGGAAAATGGCTATGAGGGACTTTCTGGTCCATTTCACTAAATACATTATTGGCTTTCTGTAAATTATCTGGATAATTGTAGCCAGTTGTCAGCAAACACATTTGGAAAAGTGCAACCTTTGGAAGAGAAGTCAGATAGATTAATACATCACAGCAGGATCCTCTATGACCCACCTCCTAGAATACTGGAAATAAAAGCAAAAATAAACAAATGGGATCTAATTAAAATTAAAAGCTTCTGCACAACAAAGGAAACTATAAGCAAGGTGAAAAGACAGCCTTCTGAATGGGAGAAAATAATAACAAATGAAACAACAGACAAACAACTAATCTCAAAAATATACAAGCAGCTTATGCAGCTCAACTCCAGAAAAATAAATGACCCAATCAAAAAATGGGCCAAAGAACTAAATAGACACTTCTCCAAAGAAGACATACGAATGGCTAACAAACACATGAAAAGATGCTCAACATCACTCATTATCAGAGAAATGCAAATCAAAACCACAATGAGGTACCATTTCACACCAGTCAGAATGGCTGAGTGCAGAATTGTAATACAGTAGCAAGAAATTGGATGTGGTGACACAGTTTTGTTATGGAATATTTCAACAACAAGTATGTTTGGAGGGTGGCATAATTGAAGAAAATGACAAGGTTCATAGCTAGGGCTTCTGAGTTGGCAAGTTGGTTTACTAGTTGACTAGCAACATAACCTGGGTATGGCCTTAGTGCTCTGAGCTTAGTGCTTCCTCATGTATGAAAGGGTGATGAAATGGAACCCTCCTTAAAGGTTGCAGTAAGGTTTATATGAGAAAAATTAATGTGTGCATGCCAGGAGACTTGATAAATATTAGTCCTATTTCCTAAAAAATTATATGGACACTTTATTATTTTTTTATTTATGGACACTTTAAATCATAATCTGTAACTAAAACGATAAAATGTTCTCAGTGTTTTAAATGGTTATTAAAGAAAGATATCTCATAGCCACAGGTATTCAATATCTGATTTTAATACTTATAATCATTTCCTGTCAGATGATTTTTCTTTCTAACGGCTAAACCCAATATCTTATAAGTGGCTTAATTTTCTTTCTTCTTTAGTGATAGAGAAGGAAGGAAACAATGGTCCTTTTCTGTGAAGAATTGTTTATGGATGCAAAGATATAAAAAATTCTTCTTATAAGTACATATTTCTGGGCCTAATAACATACCTGTTGAATCATAATATCTGTGTCTTGGACCTTGATATTGAATATTTATTCTTTCTATCATTTTCATAATCACGAATATCTGAAACCCAATTTCTTCATGCTCCTTTCATCTTTCCTCCCCTTCCCCTGTTTTGTGCTTTTAACATTTCAGAACATAACATTTATATAATGCATATACATATATACACACAATGGGATATTACTCAGCCATAGAAAGGAATGAAATAGTGCCATTTGCAGAAATGCAGATAATCTTGAGACTGTTACAGAGTAGAGTCAGAAAGAGAAAAGCAAATATTATGTAACATGGATTACATGTGAAATCTAGAAATTGATACAGATAAACTTACGACAGAATAGAAATAGAATCATAGATGGAGAGAACAAACTTACAGTTATCAAGGGGGGAAGAGGAAGTGGGATGAATTGGGAGAATGAGATTAACATATATGCACTGCTATGTATAAAATAGATAACAAATGAGAATCTACTGTTTAGCACAGGGAACTTTACTGAATCATCTGGGGTAACCTAAATGGGAAGGAAATCTAAAAAAGAGTGGATATATGTGTATGTATGACTTATTCACTTCACTCTGTAGCACAAACTGACACAAAGCAACCATACTCCAATAAAAATTTTGTGAAAAATTTTCCCACTTTTCTGTGTTAATGATTATTATCATGACATATATGTATAATGGCTTCCCTGGTAGCTCAGACAGTAAAGAATCTGCCTGCAATGCAGGAGATCTGGGGTCAATCACTGGGTCAGGAAGATTGTCTTCAGGAGGGCATGGCAATCCACTCCAGTATTCTTGCCTGGAGAACCCCATGAACAGAGGATCTTGGCAAGCTACAGTCCATGGAATTGCAAAGAACTGTACATGATTGAGTGACTAACCAGCACACACACTTGTATAATGTATAACATAGCAGTAGTTACTATGTTTAATATATAAAAATATATAAGATAGCACACTCACAACAATCCTATGTGGTAAAAGTTGTTAAATGAGGACACCGTCTAATGTATACTCACTGCCCTGTGATTGAAATGCAGCTAAAAAGTGGCATTAGAGATTGGTGCTTCCAGCAATGACTGGATTATACCCATTCCTTCTCCAATTAGAAGATCTCTCTCTGATATGATACTAGAAAAAACTGTCTCACACTAGGATATCTGGAAAGTGCCTCTCATTCTCTATTTGTAAAATCAGGATAACCATAGTAATTATGTTTGTGGCTGCTGTCTTCAATGTTTATTACTGTTATTCCTCTTATTTTTTTTTTATCACTATTACAACTTGCCACCAATGAGTACAGCCTCCTGCTTCACAAATGTGAAATAAGTGTTCACTTAATCTTCCACTTATACAGCACTCACTCTAATGAGGATAACTAAGTATTCAATAATCATTCCTTTGGAAGGAAAATAAAAAATGGTAAAATCTTCATTATTCTCTTTTGAAACATGGCTAACTTTATAACAAATTAATGCTTTATCCTTTACAACTTTTTTTCAGTCCACCAGAGTGTAAAAAAGTTAACTACTAAAGATAAAGAAGAAGCTAAAGGCAAAGGAGAAAAGGAAAGATATACCCATTTAAATACAGAGTTTCAAAAGAAAAAAAGAGAGAGAGATAAGAAAGCCTTCCTCAGTGATCAATGCAAAGAAATAGAGGAAAACAATAACATGGGAAATACTAGAGATCACTTCAAGAAAATTGGAGATAACAAGGGAATATTTCATGCAAAGAAGGGCACAATAAAGGGCAGGAATGGTATTGATCTAGCAGAAGCAGATGTTAAGATGAGGTGGCAAGAATACACAGAACTATACTAAAAAGATCTTCAAACCCAGATAATAACAATGGTGTGATCATTCGCCTAGAGCCAGACACCCTGGAATGCAAAGTCAAGTGGGCCTTAGAAAGCATCATTATGAACAAAGCTAGTGGAGGTGATGGAATTCCAGTTTAACTGTTTCAAAACCTAAAGGATGATGCTGTGAAAGTGCTGCACTCAATATGCCAGCAAATTTGGAAAACTCAGCAAGGGCCACAGGACTGGAAAAGGGCAGTTTTCATTCTAATCCCAAACAAAAGCAATGCCAAATCATGTTCAAACTACTGCACAATTGCAGTTATCTCACATGCTAGCAAAGTAATGCTCAAAATTCTCCAACCAAGGCTTCAACAGTAGATGAACTATGAACTTAATGTTCAATCTGGATTTAGAAAAGGCAGAAGAACCAGAGATCAAATTGCTCACATCTGTTGGATCATTGAAAAAGCAACAGAATTCCAGAAGAACATCTACTTCTGCTTTATTGATTATCCCAAAGCCTTTGTTGTGGATCACAACAAACTGTGGAAAATTCTTAAAGAGATGGAATAGCAGACCACCTTACCTGCTTCCTGAGAAATCAGTATGCAGGTCAAGAAACAACAGTTAGAACTGGACATGGAACAATAGACCAGTTCCAAATCAGGAAAGGAGCATGTCAAGGCTGTATTTTGTCACCCGGCTTATTCAACTTATATGCAGAGTGAAAGTGTGAAGTGAAGTCGCTCAGTCGTGTCAGACTCTTTGCGACCCCGTGGACTGTAGCCCACCAGGCTCCTCCGTCAATGGGATTTTCCAGGCAAGAATACTGGAGTGGGTTGCCATTCCCTTCTCCAGGGGAATCTTCCTGACCCAGGGATTGAACCCAGGTCTCCCACATTGCAGGCAGACGCTTTAACTTCTGAGCCACCAGGGAAGCAGAGTACATCATGAGAAATGCTGGGCTGGAGGAAGCACAAGCTGGAATCAAGATTGCCAGGAGAAATATCGATAACCTCAGATATGAAGATGACACCATCCTTAAGGCAGAAAGCGAGGAAGAACTAAAGAGCTTCTTGATGAAAGTGAAAGAGGAGAGTGAAAGAGTTGGCTTATAACTCAACATTCAGAAAACGAAGATCATGGCATCTGGTCCCATCACTTCATGGCAAATAGATGAGGAAACAGTGGGAACAGTCACAGACATTATTTTCTTGGACTCCAAAATCACTGCAGATGGTGATCGCAGCCATGAAATCAAAAGATGCTTGCCCCTTGGAAGAAAAGCTATGACCAACCTAAATAGCACATTAAAAATCAGAGACATTACTTTGCCAACAAGGGTCCATCTAGTCAAAGCTATGGTTTTTCCAGTAGTTATGTATATATGTGAGTGTTAGACTATAAAGAAAGCTAAGCACCCAAAATTGATGCTTTTGAACTGTGGTGTTGGAGAAGACTCTTGAGAGTCAGTTGGACTGCAAGGAGATCAAACCAGTCAATCCTAAAGGAAATCAGTCCTGAATATTCATTGGAAGGACTGATGTTGAAGCTGAAACTCCAACACTTTGGTCACCTGGCAGAGAACTGCTCTTTTGAAAAGACCCTGATGCTGGGAAAGACTTAAGGCAGCAGGAGAAGGGGACGGCAGAGGAAGAGATGGTGGGATGTCATCACCAAGACTACAGACATGACTTTGAGAAGGCTCCAGGAACTGGTGATAGATAGAAGCCTGGTGTGCTGCAGTCCATGGGGTTGCAAAAATTGAACACGACTGGCTGACTCAACTGACCTGATCCCTTTACAATTTTTTTTTTTTTTTTTTTTTGTGCACCATAGTGTTCAAGTGCTTCCCTTGTGTCTCAGTTGGTAAAGAATCACCTGCAATGCAGGAGACTTGGGTTTGATTCCTGGGTTGGGAAGATCCCCTGGAGAAGGAAAAGGCTACCCACTCCACTATTCTGGCCTAAAGAATTCCATGGACTGTAATGTCTATGGGGTCGCAAATAGTCAGACATGACTGATCGACTTTCACTCACTCACTCACTCATGGTGTTCAAAATGTCAACCTTACAAAATGAGCCTCAAAACACAGGGAGTCCTGTTTAAAGGACAGGGCCCTGGGCCCTCTTTCCAAGCTACAACGATCTGCATCTTGTGGGGAATGGCCACATATCAAAAATTTTTAATTATTCAAGATAATTCCTGTAAACATAAACTTGATAGTCACTGGTCTGATCTCTATGAAAATCTCTGTTCTTTATTATATGTTTTAATATGTATGGATCTACTGTGTATGCATAGAGTAATTTTCCCCAATGTTATTATCCCTTTTTTTCAGAAAATCTCCCTTCTCATGTCTGATCTGTATTAAATAGTGTAAAAATTCTTCCCCAGTAACTGGCTATGATCAGACAATCTTAAAAATGATTTGATGGATGTCATGATCCAAGGGACTATTTCAAAGATTGACTATCACTGAATCAAAACAGACAACCAAGAATTGTACAGTTGCCTTTAGGACCAATGATAAACTTGATAACTGTTTATTGATTGCCAAAAATCTGAATACAAGTCAAAGTTCAAGATGATATTTATAAATCTGAGTATTAACAGTGAACCTTGAAGCAGATAAACTATATTAGGCATATAAACAGAATTAGTTTGACTTGCACATTATTATTTTTTTGATTGTACTATACATTGAGACTTAACAAATCAGAAGATTACAAATAAGTTTTCAGATTTCCAGTCTCTTATTTAAAAATGTTAAATCTAAAAAAGCTGCCCCCACACCACCCTTATGGCAGAAACTGAAGAGGAGCTAAAAAGCCTCTTGATAAAAGTGAAAGAGGAGAGTAAAAAAGTTGGCTTAAAGCTCAACACTCAGAAAACGAAGATCACGGCATCTGGTCCCATCACTTCATGGGAAATAGATGGAGAAACAGTAGAAACAGTGTCAGACTTTATTTTTTCTTGGGCTCCAAAATCACTGCAGATGGTGACTGCAGCCATGAAATTAAAAGATGCTTACTCCTTGGAAGAAAAGTTACTACCAACCTAGATAGTATATTCGAAAGCAGAGACATTACTTTGCCGACTAAGGTCCGTCTAGTCAAGGCTATGGTTTTTCCTGTGATCATGTATGGATGTGAGTGTTGAACTGTGAAGAAGGCTGAGTGCCGAAGAATTGATGCTTTTGAACTGTGGTGTTGGAGAAGACTCTTGAGAGTCCCTTGGACTGCAAGGAGATCCAACCAGTCCATTCTGAAGGAGATCAACCCTGAGATTTCTTTGGAAGGAATGATGTTAAAGCTGAAACTCCAGTACTTTGGCCATCTCATGCAAAGAGTTGACTCATTGGAAGACTCTGATGCTGGGAGGGACTGGGGGCAGGAGGAGAAGGGGATGACTGAGTATGAGATGGCTGGATGGCATCACGAACTCAATGGACGTGAGTCTGAGTGAACTCCTGGAGTTGGTGATGGACAGGGAGGCCTGGCGTGCTGCGATTCATGGGGTTGCAAAGAGTCGGACACGACTGAGTGACTGAACTGAACTAAACTGAACTGATGTAACCATATTGGAGCTAAATAGAGGCTATCCTTTCTGGCGGATGTGTGGAGTTCAGGAAACTTATTCCACATAAGCCCACTTCTGTCATTGACACTACTTGCCCAGTTCCCCTGGGCACGAGAGTTTGCAACTCTTTCTAGACCTTTGGCAAACAACTACACTATCAAAGGCAGCAATAAAAAATCATTTATACAATGGGTACATGAATCAATTAATCTGACAAACTAGCAAATTAAAAAATTTTAAGGTCTAACTGTGAAATTATTAGTCACAATTTTTGTTAAGGAGCTCTAATCTCTAAGACACCTAATAATTAGGCAATCTAGATTGTCTATTTTCCATTTATTATAGAGTTAAATGTGAAAATTAAACTCAAATTGTTACAATTTATCTTTTAATGCTATTCTAGAAAAGGAAAGGAATTAGATATTTCTAACTCAAAATAAGAATCATCTTGTAATTTTCAAACTGTTATATCAATTATTTTTATTATCCTAAATTTACCTAACAAACTAAACTCACAGACTTGTATTTTCGAGGGTCATATTGTCTTTGGTTTGGGGAATAAAAATTCAGTTATGTAGTAACCATGCATTGTATCCTAATCACTGTCATCATTTACCATTTATTCAGGTATAACTGAACATTTGTTAAACTAGTTTCATTTATAAGATATATGTTTACCATCCAAACCCAATATCCCTTTAAAGGGATACTTTGAATCACTATGCTTAAAATTATGTAAGAATATCTTGGAAATATATTGAAACATTTCCAGGGAAAAGGCCCTTTTCTTTCTGTTCATTGGAATTTTCCAGTGGATTATCTTTAAACAGGTGTTCTCATCAAAATGAAGCAAAAATGACAGATTTATTTTTTAACTTTCAGACTGTCAGCTTTTCATAGAATATATTTCCAGATTCTACTTATTAATCTAACATAAAATGTTACTGAGAATGTAACTGGCCTTGGTCTTTTTCAGGAATTAGACAGAGTATATTTTCAAAAGGAAAGGATTGTGAATGTAGGTCATATTGCCTTAACCCTACATTTGTTCTTGTATATGATGCAGTCTGAACTGAATAAATGGAGACCATACCAACACTTGTCCTATGAGTCACAATCCAGAGTCACAGCAGGCGTGGATTTGAGGAATCTACATGATTCTTATCCAAACTAATGTCTGGTATTTGTCCACATTAAATTCTTTCTTTCTTTTTTAATGTGAGAAGAATTCAATAAATAATACATTTCCTTTTCACTCCCCAGTGTTCTAGTTAGAAGTTCGAGTTACATTCACTCATCCATTTTATGTGTTGATTTGGTAAGCTTACTATTCCTGGCAGGCTTTGAAAACATGGCTGAATGAATTTATGAATGAAAATTGCCAAATTATAATCCTTGCCTTTTCCATTATTTGTCACAACTTTTAGGAAAAAAATCAATCCCAAGTCCTTTAACATCCCTTTCAAATCCCTAAGAAGTATTGGTGTTGTTGCAGCAAAGATATTGGGATATCAAATGCTGCCAAAATTTCAAGAATGACTTTTGTTAGGAACTTCAAGTAATGGCAGAAGATATTTGTAAAAATAACATTTTCTACTTTTTATATAAAGTGACCCGAATGTTGTGAACTATATTTTTAGATTTGATAAATTATTTAGAGAAATAAACAAAACCGTTTATCTAAAAACATATTTCATGTTGATTTCATAGTACTTCATTCCCGTGGGAAAAAAAATTTTTTTGATTCTTAGCATAAAGTCTTAGATATAATAACAAATGGGGTTTTTTATACTGGCATATTTTCCTATGCAGTCTCCAGGACCAAACAGAAAACATAAAAAAAGTATAAAACAATATAGAATTATTTTTCATTTTATTATTTTTAGGAATTTTACAAAGCTTCATAATCACCCTAAAATATTTTAAATATATTTTATCTTAAAAATAAATACACACAAATATTTTTATAAGGACACTGAAAACAGACAGCAGACTATTAAAAATAATTACAGTTTAATGTTAAAGATTATATAATTTAAATTGTGTATGCATTCACCATTCTTTTGTTTAGGTGCTACATAGGGTCCAATTCTATGAACTCCATGGACTGAAGCACACCAGGCTTCCCTGTCTTTCATTATCTCCTAAATTTTGCTCAAACTCAAGTCCATTGAGTCAGTGATTCCATCCAACCATATCACTTTCTGTTGTCCCCTTCTCCCACCCTCAATCTTTCCCAAGATCAGGGTCTTTTCCAGTGAGTCAGCTTTTTGCCTCAGGTAGCCAAAGTATTGAAACTTCAGCATCAGTCCTTCCAAGGAGTATTCAGAGTTGATTTCCTTTAGGATTGACTAGTTTGCTCTCTTTGCTGTCCAGGGGACTCTCAAGAGTCTTCTCCAGTGCCATAGTTCAAAAGCATCAGTTCTTCACACTCAGTTTCTTTATGATCCAACTGTCACATCTCTACATGATTACTGGAAAAACCATAGCTTTGACTAGACAGACCTTTGTCAGCAAAGTAATATCTATGCTTTTTAATATGCTGTGTAGGTCTATCATAGCTTTTCTTTCAAGAAGCAAACATCTTTTTTTTTCAGTGCTGCAGTTACCATCTGCAGTGACTTTGGAGCCCCTCAAAATAAAATCTGTCTCTGTTTCCATTGTTTCCCCATCTGTTTGTCATGAAGTGATGGGACTGGATACCATGATCTTAGTTTTCTGAATGTTGAGTTTTAAGCCAGGTTTTTCATTCTCCTCTTTCACTTTCATCAAGAGGCTCTTTAATTCCTCTTCACTTTCTCGCATTAAAGTGTTAGCATCTGCATATCTGGAGTTGTTGATATTTCCCCCAGCAATCTTGATTCCAGCTTGTGTTTCATCCAGCCTGGCATTTTGCATGATGTACTCTGCATATAAGTTAAATAAACAGGGTGACAATATATACAGCCTTGATGTACTCCTTTCTCGATTTTGTACCAGTCCACCGTTCCATGTTCGGTTCTAATTGTTGCTTCTTGACCTTCATATAAGTTTCTCAAGGGGCAGGTCAGGTGGTATGTTATTCCCATATCTTTAAGAATTTTATCTACATTGTGTAAGCTATTAGATTGGTACAAAATAATTGCAGGTTGGGCATTGTTGACATTTACCACTTGAAATTGGAATACATATTAAATATATATGTTTATGTTATACATCATTTTAATGTACATTTCTCACTTTATATTCTTTTGTTAATGACATTAATTACTGTTTATTTTATATTTATTTTAGACTATAGAAATGATGCCAGACAAAAAGTAAATCCAAGCAATTTTTTTTTCAAGTTCAAAATTGGTCTTAAAACAGAGGAGACAGCTTGCAACATCAACAGCACATTTGACCCAGGAACTGCTAGTGAATGTACAGTGCAGTGGTGATTCAAGAACCAGAGGCTTGAAAATGAGGAACACAGTGGCTGGCCATTGGAAATTGACAACGACCCACTGAGAGACTTCATTGAAGTTGATACTGTTGTAACTACATGAAAAGTTGCCAGAGAATTCAACATCAACCATTCTATGGCCATTTGGCATTTAAAGCAAACTGGAAAGGTGAAAAAGCTCGATAAGTGGGTGCCTCAGGAGCTGACTGCAAATCAAAGAAACCATTGTTTTGAAGAGTTATTTTCTCTTATTCTACCCTACAACAACAAACCATTTCTTGATCAGATTGTGATGTGCAATGAAAAGTGGATTTTATATGATAACCACTAATGGCCAGCTTAGTGTTTGGACCAAGAGGAAGCTCCAAAGTACTTTCAAATGCCAAACTTGCACCAAAAAATCTCCTGGTCGCTGTTTGGTAGTCTGATGTCCATCTGATACACTCCAGCTATCTGAATCCTAGTGAAACCATTACATCTAAGAAGTATTCTCAGCCAGTCGATGAGATGCACTGACCACTGCAACACCTACAGCCAGCACTGGTCAACAGAAAGGGCCCAATTCTCCACAACAAAGCCCAGTCACATTGTGCACAACCAATGGTTCAAAAGTCAAATGAATTGGGCTACAAAGTTTTGCCTCATCTGCCATATTCACCTGACCTCTTTCCATCTGACTACCACTTCAAGCATCTCAACTATCTTTGTAGGGAAAAGCTTCCATATTAGCAGGATGCAGAAAATGCTTTCTAAGAGTTTGTCAAATCCCAAAGCACAGATTTTCATGCTACAGTAATAAGTAAACATTTTTCATTGGCAAAAATGTGTGGTTTGTCATATTCCTATTTATTAATAAAGATATATTTGACTCTATTTATAATGATTTAAAATTCATGGTCCAAAGCTGCAATTACTTTTCTTAAAGAAGGCTGAGCACCGAAGAATTGATGATTTTAAATTGTGGTGATGGAGAAGACTCTTGAGAGTTCCTTGGACTGCAAGGAGACCAGGCAATACTAAAGTAAATCAACCCCAAATATTCATTGGAAGGACTGATGATGAAGCTGAAGCTCCAATACTTTGGCCACCTCATGTGAAGAACTGACTCATTGGAAAAGATTCTGATGCTCAGAAAGATTGAAGGCAGAAGGAGAATGGGACAACAGAGGATGAGATGGTTGGATGGCATCACTGACTCAGTGGACGTGGACATGAGTTTGAGCAAGCTCTGGGAGATGGTGAAGGACAGGGAAGCCTGGCAGGCTGAAGTTCATGGGGTCACAAAGAATCAGACATGAGGAGGGACTGAACGACAACAACAAAACTGAACGGGCAAGTTGCAAGCCTTAAAATACTCATAGCATCTGTTTGCTATCATGGACTGAATTGTATGTCAAGCCAAATTCAGATATTGAACCCAGAGCTCCTGATATGACTGTATTGGGTGAAAGAGCCTTTAGAAAGGTAATTAAGGTTAAACAAGTCAGTAAGGGTCAGGCCCTAATCTGATAGGACTTGTCTCCTTATAAGAAGAGGAAGAGGTACCAAAGCTTTCTGTCTGTGGGTGCACACATCACCCACAGAGTGGAGTCTGTGTGAGGACACAGCAAAAGTCTTCATCTTCAAGACAATAAGAGAGGCCTCAGCAGAAACCAAATCTGATGAGCTGCTAATCTTGGGCTCCAGCCTCCAGAACCAAGACAAAATGAATTTTTGCTGTTTAAGCCACTGAGTTTGTGTATTTTGATGTGACAGCCAGAGGTGGCTGATCTAGCTGCCCACAGAGCTGACATGATGGCTCTTCCAGTTGTTCCTAGAGATAAGCTGATCTTGATGAGCTTTTCTGGGAGTAAAGTTTTGGGGAAAAATTTGAGAGATTGGCCAAATTCGTGCTAGAATGATGCATAAAATATGTCAAGGTTATTTGAAGACAGAAGAGTGTCAATAATTTGGCTAATTCCACCTAATGTTTCCCTTATTATAAGTAAAGTAAAGTCACTCAGTCGTGTCCGACTCTTTGTGACCCCATGGACTGCAGCCCACCAGGCTCCTCAGTCCATGAGATTCTCCAAGCAAGAATACTGGAGTGGGTTGTCATTTCCTTCTCCAGGGGATCTTCCCAACCCAGGGATCGAACCCAGGTCTCCCGCATTGCAGGCAGATGTTTTAACCTCTGAGCCATCAGGGAAGTCCTTCCCTTATAATATTTGCTAAATCAGAAAATGTATGTGTATGTGTGTATATATACACACACACATATATTTGTGGCTTTCCTGGTGGTATAGCTGGTAAAGAAACCTCCTGCAATGTGGGAGACCTGGGTTCATTCCTGGGTTGGAAATATCCCTTGGAGAAGAAAAAGGCTACCCACTCCACTATTCTGGCCTGGAGAATTCCATGGACTGTATAGTCCATGGGGTCACAAAGAGTCAGACACAGCCAAGCAACTTTCACCTCACATACATATATATAATCAGTTACCTCTATTTAATTATCTATAGCAATATTCATACTTATAACCACCATTCTGAAGGCATCCTATGTATCACTCACTGAATTTAGTATTTACCAAACTTTACAAGTTCTTAACAGAAGCATTATTAATCCATTTGGCAGATGAAACCGAATCTCACAATTTTGAGATTTTTTTTTTTTTAAGAACATGCAGTTGGAGAAAAATTTGAACCAAAGTGCAGTCCCAAAGATTTCAAGTCTATCACATTAATTTATTATGATGTTTTTAAAAGACATATATATGGGAAGCCCTGATATGATATAGATATAATCTAATGTACATTTAAAAAATATTTTCTCCTTCTTTCTTAATCTTTATTTTTTGGAGAATTCATATTTATTCTACATCTGATTCTATACAAGTTTGGGTCTGTTTTGTCAAAAGAAATGTTGCTCATGCATCACCCTATTATAGTTACTTTGAATTCAAGAAAACTCATGCAATTTTGCATTCAGAATACAAGAAATTTCATCTAACTACACATTCTCACAGACCATTCATGATGAGGTAGGAAAGCTAGCAGACATGAGGAAAAAAAAAAAAAAAAAGATCTCTTTGGCTTCATTCAATGGAAAGCTACCAAGTGGTATTAAGTATTAATACACTGAGTTGGCCAAAAACTTTGTTCTGGCTTTTCAATAAGGTGTTATGAAAAATCCCAAAGGAACTTTTTGGCCAACCCAATAGTATTAATGGTCTGATAATTAATGACAATTTTTACTGGAGTTTCTTGTATTAGCAAGAAAGAACATGATGAAATACATTACCTATGATGACACATTTTACTTTTTTTTTTAATTGAAAAAGCTTTGAAGGTAGCTTCATATTTCTTTACAGATTCATTTCCTTAGTTTTTCACAGAAATTAGTGAAATCCATTTTTAAACCACTAACCAAAATAAGACTATAAGATTCTGCTGAATATGGTTGTGACAGCACATCCGAAATAGCACCTCTCTTTTTTTCTCACTGATTTTTATGTTTCTGACTTGAAACTCTGTTCTTATTCTTTTCCATCAGTTTCAAGGGAAAGAATCAGTTCTGACTTTGGCTGTCAACAATGGAAAAAAGGAATATGAAGTCCCGGGATCAAAGAGGTGTTTCAGAGCATTTTAATGGATTTTTATGCTAGTCAATAAGTGAAACAATAGAAAGGAAAATTGGATTTATACAAACACCAGATAAAATTATCTATATGATACTAATTATGCCATATCAGTTTGTAAATAAATTTTAAATAAAGACAGCAAATAATTTATCTCCTTTAAGGAAAGAATGCATAACAGCCAGACATGGCTCATAATCAAATGCATTAAACAGCAAAATTACTAGGTTTTCATGAAAACATCAGGAGACAACCTCTTCTGATAAAAGTTAACATGTGTATACACATACAGGTATATATATTGGACTTTATGTGTGTGATTAAGTATATTACTCTTTTTTAACAGCTGAAGGAAAAAGCATTCTTTGAGACAAAGGTGAATTGTAAAGAAAAACCAGGATAGTTAATCTCAACCCATATTAAAAATATTGACAAAATGAACAATCTGAATTCTTATTGTCAGAATATATACCACATATATATAAACACACAAATAAATGATGATAATTATTATAGATAGATAGACATATAAGCTATAAACCTGAACCTGATTTTTGAGCAATCCCTTACTTATTTTACCATAAACAAATACTTAGTAATTTAGGTTGGTTAAGATGCCAGAGCTTATTTTTGTGTATGGTGTTAGAAAGTGATCTAATTTCATTCTTTTACAAGTGGTTGTCCAGTTTTCCCAGCACCATTTGTTAAAAAGATTGTCTTTAATCCACTGTATATTCTTGCCTCCTTTGTCGAAGATAAGCTGTCCATAGGTGTGTGGATTTATCTCTGGGCTTTCTATTTTGTTCCATTGATCTATATTTCTGTCTTTGTGCCAGTACCATACTGTCTTGATGACTGTGGCTTTGTAGTAAAGCCTGAAGTCAGGCAGGTTGATTCCTCCAGTTCCATTCTTCTTTCTCAAGATGGCTTTGGCTATTCGAGGTTTTTTGTGTTTCCATACAAATTGTGAAATTATTTGTTCTAGCTCTGTGAAAAATACCGCTGGTATCTTGATAGGAATTGCATTGAATCTGTAGATTGCTTTGGGTAGTATACTCATTTTCACTATATTGATTCTTC
>SJXQ01006832.1:66767-202555 GCA_006408695.1 Aepyceros melampus
GCCAATCCAGGTTTGATGCAGGATGCAGGATGCTTGGGACTGATGCACGGGGATAATCCAGAGAGAGGGTGTGGGGCGGGAGGGTGGAGGTGGGGGTCGGGATTGGGAGTTCATGTACACTCATGGCTAATTCATGTCAATGTGTAACAAAACGAATACAGTATTGTAAAGCAAAACAAACTAAAAAATAAAAATTAATTAAAAAAAAAAAAAGATGCCAGAGCTAAAGCAATTCAACCATCTACCAAAACCTTCACCTGATTGTGATTATTTTGAATCTAAAAGCAGTTAGAAATGATGTGAGAAGATAGCAGTATAAACATAGCACAAAGTTCTAAAGTTAATGAAAGGTCAAGTGTTCAAATGGAAAATTGAGAACACATCTAGGGAAGAAGAAATGCTTCAGACAGACATTTCACTTGTAATTGAAGATGTCTTAATGTGACCTGAATCTCTCTGATAGGTCGTCACATTTTGAAACTTCTTTTATGTACTTTTGTGCTTCTTTTCATCTTTATCCTTACTGTATTTTGCAAAGATAAATCCATGTTTTTCATGTAGTTTTCTCAACGCAGTGATTTCATTTTCTATGTCTAAGTTTAATTTGACAACAAAGAGAAAGGGCGAATTAAAATCAAAAGCCTTTCTTGTTAGTTATCCTTATCTAGACCACCCAAATTTTAGGGAAAAGGAGCAGATGGACTACAGGTTTTAAATCATTTGCCCAAAGGAGCACAGCATGAACACTGAAGCTCAGATATTTTCTTTCTTAAAACCATGTTCTTGACCACTTCACTTTACTACCTTTTTAGAAAACTCTGAAGACTTTAGAGAAAAAACCATGCTTGAGATGATTATTGAGAGATGATTAATACTGTTTCAGATTGAACAAAGATAAGTCATTCTAGGTTGAGGACTTGGAGGCAAGGATAGATTCCTGGGAATCCAAATTTGGGGGGATTACTAAACTAATAGAATAAGCAGAAGAGAGAAGTATGAGATGAGGCTGCAGATAAGAATGGTTAGAAATGATGGTGTCATGGGCCAGAGAGAGCTGAGAATCCAGTGTGTAGGTGATGGACAACACAATGCATAGTTGATAATGAAGAGGACGGGGGTCCAAAATAGTAGTTTAAGAAAGCACTTTAATAATCTACGGCAGTTCTCTGCAAACTTTTTTTTTCCTGCAGGGCCAGCTAATAAATTTTTAAGCTTTGTGGGAAAGAAGCCAGATTAAGAATATGATGCTGACACTTGAGCTAGCAGATAGAGCTCGAAGTCTGAAATAAGGCAATAGTTGCTGAAGAGATAAATGTAACTATGGCAAAGAATCAGCTTGCATTAAGAATCTACTATTAGTTTGAATTTTAACATTCTGTGATTAATTGGATATGGAAATGAAGGAAGAATCTGTTGTGCCTCTGAGGTTTCATGTTTAGGTGATAAATTACTCCTCACCTTGCATCTACCCAAACACAAGCATATACATACACACAAGTATATGTTCAAAATAGAAGATTCGAGAAGATAATGAAATTAGTTTTCAATGATTTATCTTTAACACTTGTAGAAGTGTTTCAAATGATTCTTCTGGAATAGTTTTCTTCCCTGGCCTCCGCAACGCTGGGTTTTCCACCAATGTCTGACTCTTAACACAGGTAATTTGAAATATGTAACCACTAAGTTTCTTTTCACACTTACTTAATATTGAATCAAATAAAGATGATAAGGAAGAAGCAGCAAACTTAGATACTACTTTCAAAACACTTGACCATGATAATAATTAGAAAATAGACACACACACACACACACACACACACCTATCTTCTTTAACTGTATAATGAAGCTTCTGAGAAATAAGAGAACTCCTTAGAGGTCAGAACAAAATTCAGAATTTCCAATACTGACATGTTGATTCAGAGTGCTCTAGAGACTGACTTTGAATGAGTCTTGCCTTGCTCATTTGAGAAGGTTTATAAAACTTGAACCCTAAGTTGGATAGAATGCTAAATTGAAGACTGCTACATTTGAGATAGTCTCAAGGGCCAGTAACTTCAGGTGGTGAATTGAAAAAAAAAAAAAAAAACCTCATCCCCCTAGGAATTGGCAGAGATACTTGCTTATCTCTTTAAAGAAGAAGTAACCCCTGCCACAATAATGTTGATAAAACTCTGTGGAATGAAGCACTCCTTAACTGACATGATACCTATAATCCTCTCAACTCAAATGCTATTGTGATTAATGCTGGAAAGGCCAATGTCCTCCATTCATAAGCACCTTTAAGTGGAATCTGCAGAAAGAAGGAGGAAACTACAGGGAACAAAACAAGAAAACACAATAAGCAGTGAACAGTAAATTATTTATGAAGGCTGAGAGTTTCTAGAGCCTTTGAAAATCCCTCAGGTAGATATACCTCTATTAATTTCATGAAAGGTGAAGGACAAAGCATTTTCTTCACATCAGCTTAGCTATTTTTCACAATTCCACCCTGGTGTGTAATTGTCATTCTGAGTCAGTGTTGGAAAAGAGGAACTTTCTTATCCAGAAGTCATGTTCTCTCTTCTCAATGGTATTTCATTATAATATGGCTTCCCTGGTGGCTCAGACAATAAAGAATCTGCCTGCAATGCAAGTTTTACCCATGGGTGGAGAAGATCCCCTAGAGAAGAGAATGGTAACCCATTCCAGTATTCTTGCCTGGTGAATTCCATAGACAGAGGAACTTGGTGGAACCACAGTCCATGGGGTCACAGTCAGACATAACTGAGCAGCTAACATACACACACACACACACACACACACACACACACACACACTGTAATATATATAGATGATTTTCAGTTTTTGTTAGAAACGGCTTGACTTAATGATTTAAGCCAATAATTCTCAAAACTCATATAGTCTTTTATGGGCTGAATTGGGTGTTCCCCAAACTCATAAACTGGTCCCATCACTCCATGGGAAATAGATGGAAAAACAGTGGAAACAGTGTCAGACTTTATTTTTGTGGACTCCAAAATCACTGCAGATGGTGATTGCAGCCATGAAATTAAAAGAAGCTTACTCCTTGGAAGAAAAGTTATGACCAACCTAGATAGCATATTCAAAAGCAGAGACATTACTTTGCCGACTAAGGTCCATCTGGTCAAGGCTATGGTTTTTCCAGTAATCATGTATGGATGTGAGAGTTGGACTGTGAAGAAGGCTGAGCGCCAAAGAATTGATGCTTTTGAACTGTGGTGTTGGAGAAGACTCTTGAGAGTCCCTTGGACTGCAAGGAGATCCAACCAGTCCATTCTGAAGGAGATCAGCCCTGGGATTTCTTTGGAAGGAATGATGCTAAAGCTGAAACTCCAGTACTTTGGCCACCTCATGTGAAGAGTTGACTCATTGGAAAAGACCCTGATGCTGGGAGGGATTGGGGGCAGGAGGAGAAGGGGACGACCGAGGATGAGATGGCTGGATGGCGTCACTGACTTGATGGACGTGAGTCTGAGTGAACTCCGGAAGCTGGTGATGGACAGGGAAGCCTGGCGTGCTGTGATTCATGGGGATTCATGGGGTCGCAAAGAGTCGGATACGACTGAGCGACTGAACTGAACTGAACAGAATCTGCAGTACCTCAGAATGTGATTGTATTTAGAGATTGAGTCTTTCAAGGTGATTAAGTTAAAATGAGGCCATTAGAGTGTGACACTTATCAAATCTAATTGGTTTCCTTAAAAGAAATGGAAACTTGAGAAACACCAAACAGCCCTGTGCACAAAGGAGAGACCAGATGAGAAAATTATCATCTCCAAGCCAGGGAGAAAGATCTCAAGAAACCTACTCTACCACTAACTTGATCTTGGACTTTGAGCTTTGAAAATAGTGAGAAATCAAATTTCTGTAGTTGAAGCCCCCAGTCTATGTTATTTTTTCATTACAGTCCCAAGAAACCAATATACCTGGGAACTTGTTAGAAACACAAATTCTTGGACCCATGTAAAACCTTCTGAATCAAGAAACTCTAGAGGTGGGTTCCAGCTATTTTTATTTTATCAAGATTTCCAGATAATTCTTAGATATACTAAAAGTTTGAGAACCACTGATTTACTCTATCTTGATGAGGAATGAATTGATATGATCCCTAAATCAATTTATTGCTGAAAATATCATAAAAGGTCTTATTATTTCTCAGTATCACCACTTCTCTTTTTTCATACATTGATAAATGTTTATAGGGGATTAAATGTATATTTATACTAAGATAGTTTATGGGGGATAACAAAACATATAAAACACTCCAATATTCATGGGCAAAAATTTACTGAAACAGAAAGAGGAGATTTTATTAAAATTTATAAAATTAGCACAATACCTGAGCTGCACAGGATTAGTTTCTATTAGATTTCCTTTGTGTTGGAGACTGACAAAAGAGCAGTCAGGTTAGGGAACAAGGTAGTTTAAATTGCTAGGTAGCTTATACTTTTATACATTACAGAAAATAAAGGAGGAGAAACAATATACTGAGGGAAGGAAAGAATGAAGTAGCTTCTGCTAGAAGCTGAAAGAGTGAAAGAGAAATGAGAGTCAACTGAAAGAGCTCCCAAAGGCCAAAGCTGGAACAATTTGTATAACAAGATATAGTATGAATTTTAATCCAAAGTATACATTAAATATCCATGAGTCCATAGCAGGTTCAATCCCTGGATCCCTGGAGGAAGACAGGTCAACCCACTCCAGTATTCTTGCCTGAAGAATCCCATAGACAGAGGAGCCTAGCAGTCTACAATCCATAGAGTTGCAGAGAGCTGGACACAACTGAAGCCACTTAGCATGCATACATGCATTGTGCTATACATATATGGAGGATAAGAGGCAAATCTCTCATGTAGAGGAATTTCAAATAATTTATGTAGATACTATGACTGAAAGCAGGAGAACATGACTCCCCACTCCTCCAATATGGGCTGTGCATAGTGACTTCCATCCAAAGAAAAGAGAGCAGAGGAGAAAATAGTCATCTTTGTAGAAACCCAGCAACAATGACAAAAACTCAGCCAAGTGATCATGAACATCAACAATGATAGCACTTTATATCTGTGGTCTTCTTCCAAATAATTATAACCAAAGAATGATTATGAGGAAAACATCAGAAAAATTACAACGAAGTACCGTCTATGACATATCAGATCAATAGTCCTCAAAACAAGCAAGATCTTCAAAAAGGGAAATCTGGGAACCTCTCAAACTAAAAGGAGCATAAAGAGAAATGGGGACTAAATACTATGTGGTATCCTGGATCAGCTAGTGAAACCCATAAAGGCCATGAGGTTAAAATCTAAGGAATTATATATAAAGAAATCTGAGTAAGCATCACTTTAGTTTAAAATTCAGAAGGTTATATTTTGAAAAATTATTTGGGAATTATAAATCAGCATATAAAATTTAACTTGATGCTGTTATGGTGTGTTTTCAATATTGTTACTATTATTGAAAGCCCTAGTGGTAAAAGAGAGTATTTGCCAAGTAACGTGGTAGAAAAAAGGCACTACTGGTAAAGAAAGTTGAACAAGTATGAAGGAAGGAAGGCTTAAGGGCAATGAAAAGTTTATATTGATTCTGGTTACTTGTGGAAATTCTGTACAGCTTTGCTTAACTTTATTCAAACTTAATTAATTTATGGGAACTTAACATTCCATGGGGCTTCCCTCATAGCTCAGTTGGTAAAGAATCCGCCTGCAATGCAGGAAATCTCAGTTCGATTCCTGGGTCAGGAAGATCCCTTGGAGAAGGGATAGGCTACCCACTCCAGTATTCTTGGGCTTCCTTTGTGACTCAGCTGATAAAGAATCCGCCTCCAATGCAGGAGACCTGGATTTGATCCCTGGGTTGGAAAGATCCCCTGGAGAAGGGAAAGACTACCCACTGCATTATTCTGGCCTGCAGAATTCCATGGAGCGCATAGTCCATGGTGTCGCAAAGAGACACGACTGAGCAACTTGTGCTTCACTTCACTTACATTCCACATTTGATACTTCTGAAATTAATTTATGTATGCATTCTTGGAGATCATCCTAGCTGCTTTGTGAAGAAGAATCAGAAAGGGACAAGACTTAAGGCAGAGGGACTTACTCAGAGGCTGAGAGTCTTACAGTCAACAACACAAGAGATGAATAGAGGCCAGTCTAAATTTGTGGCAGAGGGATTGGAGAAAAGTTAATATATTTGAAACATATGTTGAAAATAGAATTGATGGGACATGGTAATGCACTAGGTTGGAGAGGAAAGCAAAGCAAAGCAAAATTCAAGAGCAAATACTAGGTGGTGTCATTTACTGGAACAGGAAACCAAGGAGAAGAAACAAGTATACAGGGAAATACAATATGTGTACTTTAGATTTACTGGGTTTGAAATATTCATAGGACATATAAGTGGAACTAATATACACTTTTACAAATAGGCCCAAGTAGTAAGAGAATATTACCAGCCAGACATGCATGTGTGAGCCTGTGAATATAGAATAAACAATACTAGAAGTTTGGGCAATGGAGGGGGTCAGCAAGGGGGGGGGAGTCAACAACACAAGAGATGAATAGAGGCCAGTCTAAATTTGTGGCAGAGGGATTGGAGAAAAGTTAATATATTTGAAACATATGTTGAAAATAGAATTGATGGGACATAGTAATGCACTAGGTTGGAGAGGAAAGCAAAGCAAAGCAAAATTCAAGAGCAAATACTAGGTGGTGTCATTTACTAGAACAGGAAACCAAGGAGAAGAAACAAGTATACAGGGAAATACAATATGTGTACTTTAGATTTACTGGGTTTGAAATATTCATAGGACATATAAGTGGAACTAATATACACTTTTACAAATAGGCCCAAGTAGTAAGAGAATATTACCAGCCAGACATGCATGTGTGAGCCTGTGAATATAGAATAAACAATACTAGAAGTTTGGGCAATGGAGGGGGTCAGCAAGGGGGGGGGAGTAGGGAGAGAGAGGAAGCCAGGCTCAGAGCAACATGATCATTCCACAGATAAGCCTTAACTCCTGGTGAAAGTCTCATCTCTTTAGCATCAATAGCTTTGCCCCAATCAGGTTTTCAACTTCATCTCACTAGTGGTCATACAGCCGTGCAATATATACCAGATTAATCTGTCTCAAACAAAAATGTCATAGTCTTAACCCTTGCCTCATCATTCTACTCTATCCTCTTGGAAATTCACCATTCATTCATTATTGACATTTTCATTTCGGCATCCATTTACTAAGTGAAATCATATTGAGGGCATTCCATAGAGATGTAATTAGGCTCTTCAGCAATGCTTTATATAGTCCCTGCAAGCACTTTGAAGTCAGTAATGCTTCTATCAACCTCACAGTAACTCATGTTTAGGGTTACTATTGACTCCCAACTTCATCTATATTTGCTGCAAAACACAATAAGCACTTAACTTTTTTTTTTCTTTAACATTTCTTAGTTTTACGTGTATTTGTATGCCTTATCTTTAGATAGATATATTTTAAATACCTAGATGACAGAACTACTCCCATTTTTCACATCACCTAGCAAAGTAACTTGGTATTAACTACTTGCTGATTCACTGATTAATTTCTCGACTCAGAAAACCAATTTTTACTTGATGAGGTAGAGAGGAGGATGTGAAACCTTGGAAGGGATGTATGTAAGTAACAAGTTTATTGTTTTATTTTTTTATAGTGATTTAAATGGCAGGTTTTTTTCTTATATTAATGATAAATAGAAGCAGTTTGGTTTTATATGACAAAATACATATTTTCAGCTTATAGCAATAAAAGTAGCTATGGAGTTAGATTTTAAAATCATAATTTTTCTTTGGTAAACTTTTCAGTTTTATGTATACTTTGAAAGGATTATCTTTCTGAGTTAACTGCAGGGCTACCTTTCCTTGTCATCACCAAGTTTGGAGATAGAGCTATCAGTTTCCAACTTCAAATTATTCACTGTATGTTCAAGAAATGCAAACTCAACAACAACAAAAAAGGAGCTTAACAAATTTAATAAGTAAGTCTGGCATTAGAGTCACACTCTTTTAGGAACCATTATAAGATTTTGACCTCCAGAAAAGCACCCTGCCGATTCCAATTTGACCCATGAAATGGCTGACCACAACCTTCCCTGCCTCCCCAACCCCTGCCACCACCGCTATGTGATGTCTCCTAAACACCTCAGTGGATGAAACCAGGGGCTACAAATATATCTGAAGACCAGTTTGAAATCCCTCTAACATCCACTTCCAAAAATACCCCCTTAATAGAGCAATTGCTACAACTAAAAGTTTTATGAATATTTCCCCTTTTTATGTTATACAGTGTACTCTCCTTTCTTAATACCTCTGAACACTTGCAGTGAATGTATGCCATAATTTATAAATAAGCAATAATTTTAATTGTGCCTCAAACTTAATTTTGTCTTTGATACAAATGCATAATAGTAAGTATAAGTCTGCTGTATTGCACTTTTAATATATTAAATATCCAAGTTTACATTCGCACAAATTGTTGAGAAATTGTAAACTTTTCTAAGAAGATTTTGATGACCCTTTTTGGGTAAAGAGCCTCTTGTTATATATATTCATTGATGTGCATTCAATGTATCTATTATATATTACATTAGGACTGAATTCATAGTCCTCTAATTGCAACAGATAAAATATCATGGTGACATTTTCCTCATGCTATATCCTGATGCACCTGAGAGTATCTCTGGACCATTTCCAGCCTTTTGATGAGACTTGTCACAGCCTCGGATAATCGTTTTTTCTCTTTGTCTAGAGAAAGGTCTCCAGGCTAAACCCTTAATTTTGTAGCAATTCAAAGGCTAACACCTCCTGTTAAACAAAAGAAGAACTATATCATGGTAATAAGAATCCACTGCACCACTTCTGGGTAAAGTCTAAATATAAGGAGCTTGACATGTCAGTTACCTGGTGTACAAGTTAATATGAAAGAATTTAACTCACATTTATTCTTTTTGTTTTCTCTAGCTTTTCAATTGCATCCCAAACAGCAAACTGTTAACCTTTCAGGGCCTAATCTATAATTCGTATTCTGGCCAACAGCTGAATTACTTGACTGAAAGTTCTGCTGATACAAGGAGCAAAGGATCAGCACTTAATGGATACACAACAAAAAGCTCAACTCCATGAATTTAAATCCATCCTACATTAGAAGAATTTATAATAAGCTTGTGGCAATAAAATGTCAAGATGTTAATAGGAATTGGCAGGTTTCCATATGATTAGATGACAGAATTACAGCCCCAAATGCCACCTTTTTGTTCAAATGTAAGAAACACACTGAACAGATGTATCCAGAAAGATAACCATTGTAAAGACATATGTCTACACTCTATAAATTATTTCTTATATCAGTGACATCTTCTACAGTGAATATTAGGCCATTTTGAAAACATGGCATCAAAAGAGATTAGAGGTTTTAAACAGACTTCCCTATTTGCTTTTAATGATGTTCTCACTTGGGAAAACAGACAACCTTGTCTTCAAATACAAATACACTAAAGCATTTTGCTTTCTGAAAATTAAAACATTAAGAAATAAAGTACAACTATCCCTTTATGTACCTTTCATAGGGACAAACTGATCTTAAAGGTATGCTGTTGCTGCTGCTAAGTCGCTTCAGTCATGTCCGACTCTGTGCGACCCCATAGATGGCAGCCCACTAGGCTCCTCTGTCCCTGGGATTCTCTAGGCGAGAATATTGGAGTGGGTTGCCATTTCACTCTCCAATGCATAAAAGTGAAAAGTGAAAGTGAAGTCACTCAGTCGTGCCCAACTCTTAGTGATCCTGTGGACTGCAGCCTACCAGGCTCCTCAGTCCATGGGATTTTCCAGGCAAGTGTACTGGAGCGGGGTGCCATTGCCTTCTCTGCTTAAAGGTATAGGCTCTATTAATTTAAATCTTAATTATTCAGTGATTCCAAATCAACTCTTTGCTTTCATTTTTTCACTTCATATATTCACCATTTGTTACTTTTAATGCTTTATTACTTCATTAGATTATGTTAGATTATAAGCTACATGAAGTCAGAAATCTTGATTTACCCTCCATTTTATCTTATAGAATTTATTAATATCAGAGAATTTATCAGTTTTGTTTTCATTTTTCAAATTGGAGCATAATCATTTTACATTGCATTAGTTTCTGCTACATAACAAAGTGAATCAACTGTATGTACACATATACCCCCTCTGTCTTGAACTTCCCTCCCATTCACCCCATCTTACCTATCTAAGTCATCACAGAGCTCCAAGCTGAGCTCCCTATGCTATACAGCAGTTTCCCACCAGCTACGAGATCAGTCCTGGGTGTTCTTTGGAAGGAATGATGCTAAAGCTGAAACTCCAGTGCTTTGGCCACCTCATGCGAAGAGTTGACTCACTGGAAAAGACTCTGATGCTAGGAGGGATTAGGGGCAGGAGGAGAAGGGGACAACAGAGGATGAGATGGCTGGATGGCATCACCGACTCAATGGACATGAGTCTGAGTGAACTCCCGGAGTTGGTGATGGACAGAGAGGCCTGGTGTGCTGCAATTCATGGGGTCGCAAGAGTTGGATACGACTGAGCGACTGAACTGAACTGAATGTATATATGTCCATACTATTCTCTCAATCTGTCCCTCTCTTTCCTTCCTCACCCTGTGTCCACATGTCTCTTCCCTACGTTTGTGTCTCAATTCCTACCCTTTACATCAACTAAACTTCAATTGAGAAAAAAAAAAAAAAGATAAAAATTAATGTTGCAGGGCAGGAATAGAGGTGTGTGTGTGTGTGTTTCCTTTCATTTTTTTCTTTTCTTATTGAAGCATAGTTGATGAACAGTATTATCACAGTGTATTTAAGTAGACTGAATAAGTAATTAGGTAAAGAAAATAAACGAATATAAATAGGTTTCTTGAGATTTTAATGGTATATATGTGTTATTACTTACATGTTTACAATATGAGGCTCCTTATTATTCATTTATTTGGTTTTGCATTCTAGGATGTTCAGTTTTTAGGACAATATTTCCATTCTGAACATGTCTATGTTTACTTAATTTTTCAGCCACTGATTTATTGACAAAGGGTCAAAGGGCTTATTGTGCTGTAGATACAAGATAGAAAATGTTCCATTTTTTCCTCACTACATTTTAATTGACAACTGTAGATTTGTGCGGACACAATCTGATCATGCCCATTGAGTTAACAGAGCCATCAAAAGAGAGACAGGTAAGACTCAGCATCTTCCAAGGCCATGGCTAGCGATTAGTGCAAAGCTGTGTGTTGATATTGTCAGGAGTCCTCTCCACTCCCTCAACTCAATTTCTCACATCATTGCTTTGCACCCCTGGGGAGGAGCTGCAGAAGTCCAAGGTATGTCAGCAAGAATATTGCTCTCTCAGGAATTCAGTACAATAGGATAAACAACCACACAGCTGGCCAAACTAATAGTATAGAAGTGTGTGACCTAAGTGTTTAATAAATGCATGAGCATTTTACAAGGCCCTGGGGACCTTCCTCAGAATTATTGAATTTGATTGATTATATGTAGAGTTTACTTGGGGTAATTTTTGTTTAAAAATGAAGTTCAGATTTTATTAGATGTTACAAACATCTTGAGTTGATTAAAAACCCACATATAAGGTCATATTTTGTGAAATATTTCTGTAAATATAAAAAAATCTCAAAAAGAAAATGAAATATCTCTACTTCATTCTTTCCATTTTGTGTTATTTGTAACAGACAAAGTTTAGTAGTAGTTTAGGGCTCATGAATAAATATAATCAGAAAGCTCTACATTTATATCCTGTACCACTCTTAAATCTGTATAGATACTGAGTACTCTGTTAGTTAGGGGGTTTCCCAGGTGGCACAGTGGTAAGGAATCCACCTGTCACAGCAGGTGATGCAGAAGGTGTGGGTTCGATCCCTGGGTGAGGAAGATCCCCTGAAGTAGGACATGGTAACCTACTCAAGTATTCTTGTCTGGAAAACTCCATGGATAGACGAACTTGGCAGGCTTACAGTCCAAGAGGTCACAACGAGTTGGATATGACTGAGTACCCACTGTGTTAGTTAAGGACTCTTTATCCTTTAAGTAAGCATGTCGGAAGCAAACAACCTATAATGGGCAGTGGACATTTATGGACACAAATCTGTTGTTTTGAGTCTAGAGTGTAATGAACTGTAATTTATGTGGCCACAGCCTGCAGATGTAAAATCCAGTCATAGAAAGGATATTCTTTTCATGTCACAGGAGCTTTTACTTGAACTCATAAAAGGCTCCAGTGATTTAAATACAAATCAAAGTGGTTGAATTACTCCTCCTATAACATACCTGCAAAGGGCTGGTCATGGTTGTGTGGTTAGGGTTGAGCTCTGAGCTGTGGATCATGTCTTCTAGACCTATACTAAAGTCTTTCACAGAGTGTTAATTACTGAATTTTAACCACCATTCATTTCTTTCTCTTTTCACTAATAACAGTAATAAAGCCTATCCTTAAAGCTATAGAATATATGGCTATTTGGAAACCAAATATAAGGTATTAAAATATAATAAAATGGAAACATTGAGCTGAAATTTGAAAATAATTTTATCAAATGAAAGAAAAAATTATTTCCTGATCTACAGCTGGTATTATGTGGATACTATTTTATGCTAATTAAACCCACTAGCAGAAAGAGATTCCTTTTCTCTGGAAACATTGCTAAAGCCTATTTAAAGTATTAGACCATTTTATGAGGTCAGGAGAAATTAGATTATGTATTTTTAGTTTCCTCACTCCACACATACTATTACCATTACCGATAAAATCACTTCAACTATGTCTAAAATACTTAAGGTAACCTACTTACTTTTGTTTGTTAGTATGTAGGAAGAAAAAAAAATCCTTTAAGCTTCTTATACTACAGTTCATTCTTCATTTTAAAAGCAGTTTTGAATTGGGTTGAGTCCTACAATCAGAAAATCGCCTAGGAGTAGGCTTCAGCAAAATTTTTGATAAATGTTTAAAACCTTTCTCTCCTTTTCCTTTCTCTACTCTGGTATCGCTTTTGGTAATTAGTTAAACATGTCCTTAAAGAGTCCAGTGGCTTCTCCTAATCCAGGTCTAATTCCCAGTGATGCGCTCCATTAGCTGAAAGGACTGCTCCTTTCTTCCCTTTTCTACTCATGATCCCCATTAAAATGTTCATGTTCTCAAAATATTTTTCAGTGAGTCAGGAGAAAAGTAACTGGATTAAAAAAGGTGAATAAATAAACTCTTGAAGTGTATGACTTAGAAAAAAGTACGGGTCAGGTTTTTCTTTGTACAAATGATCTCTCATCAGGATGGGTAATAATTCTTTTGACAGATAGTTGAACTAAATTACTTTTTAATGTCCTGTCCTCCTCAGGATACTAGAAAACAAAATAAAGAGAGCCATGGAAGAATTAGTGAAGATGGATTTAGATAGGAGTTCAGATAAATCTTTACATGTATCAGTTATAACACTTAGAAAAATACACAGTTGTCTTTCCACAAAACCACCCCTGCTTGCTCTTTTTGGAATAAATAATAGAATATGAAAGGAAAGTGGCCAAATCTTGATTAGAAAAAAAAAGTAACAAAACTCAAAAATTTAAATGAACACAATAGTCCTTATATAAACACAAGACATTCTAGTCTTGGATGATAAGACATTTATCTAGGCTTTAAATTTAGATTTCAGAGATATGATTTCTACATGAAAATGTTAGATGCTCCTCAAAAATATATTAGAGCATATTTATATATATTTATTTAGTTTTTTCTATACTATGTTCAAGGCGTAGAGAATGGTTCAACTTACTTTTTCTTTTTATTTTGAAAGAAATAGACTTAGAGACTGAACAACAGCAGCACCATAAAACAAATAACTAAAGAGAACCTACTATACAGCCCAAGGAACCCTGCTGCTGCTAAGTCGCTTCAGTCGTGTCCAACTCTGTGCGACCCCATAGACTGCCTCCTACCAGGCTCCCCCGTCCCTGGGATTCTCCAGGCAAGAACACTGGAGTGGGTTGCCATTTCCTTCTCCAATGCATGAAAGTGAAAAGTCAAAGTGAGTCGCTCAGTCATGTCTGACTCTTAGCGACCCCATGGATTGCAGCCGACCAGGCTCCTCCGTCATGGGATTTTCCAGGCAAGAGTACTGGAGTGGGGCAAGGAACCCTACTCACGCTCAAATTTATGTCCATTCAGTTGGTGATGCTATCTAACCATCTCATCCTTTTGCTTTCAATCCTTCCCTTCATTGGGGTCTTTTCTGATGAGTTGGCTCTTTATATCAAGTGGTCAAAGTAGTGAAGCTTCAGTATCAGTCCTTCCAGTGAATTTTCAGGGTTGATTTAGGCTTTACTGGTTTAATCTCCTTGTAGTCCAAGGGATTCTCAAGAGTCTTCAGTTTGTTGTTGTTGTTCATTTGTATTATTTTATTTTATAAATTAAATGAAAACATACAGTATTTGCCTTTCTTTTTCTTATTTATCACCAGGTTCATTCATGCTGTCACAAAAGGCAAGGTTTCATTCTTTATTATTGCTGAGTGACACTCCATTGTGTGTGTGTCTGTGTGGGTACATGTATATATCCAATATATACAAAACATTTTCTTTATCTATTCATCTTTGGTGGTACTTAGGCTGCCTCTACATCTTAGATATTATAAATAATTCTACAATAAATAATGGAATGCTTGTATCTTTTTTGCCTTATGCTTTTGTTTTATTCAGGCAAATGCCCAGCAATAGAATTTCTGGAATGCTTGATATTTTTGTTTTTAAATTTTTTAGGAACCTCCATAACGTTTTCCTTAGTGGCTGAACTAATTGATGCTTTCACCAACAGTACATGAGGGTTTATTTTGAATATCTATTTAACATTGGAGCTAAAAATAGTTCATAGGTTTGATTACATATTTAGTTTATTATTAACTTCCTGTAATTTGTTTTTGCAAAAAAAAAAAAATTTTTAAGTCAGACTAAAATTTGAGTTCTAAACAATGGCTTTGTCATGTATAAAAAATACTTAGTTGTAGGTGACAATTTTATTTGACTATATCTTCTTGTTAATTTAAAGTTACATTTTCAAATACTGTTAATAACTTACTAGAAGAATTTAATTTTTTTTCATTTTGTTTGTTTTATGATACCACCACATATTGCGTTAGTTATCAAACCAATGTCTTAGTTATTAGATTTCACATCTGATTTGTTGTCATAAACGGTTTGTCCTATATAATGCTTTGAGTTTTTGCCATTATAAAATAGAAACTAAAACCTTAAAATATGGAGCCTCCTAAAACCATATTATATGTGAAAAAAACATAGCTGATAGATGCTTTAAAAAAATAATGTGTGAAAAGCTTTTGTGAAAGGTTACACAAATTAAAATCAGCATCAATGGTGTCCCATAGAGATAGGATATAATTGGAAGTCCCTATCAATTAGCCTCCAACATTACTGAATGCTTACAATGGGCCAGGTACTACTTCAACAGTTGGGAATACAGTGATGACTAAGGCAGGCAGAATCTTTTATCAAGAAGCATAAACTAACAGGACAAGGTATACAAAAAAGGATATAGATAATAAACATGAAAGAAACTTTATGATATTTAATTGAGGACTGTTATGATCTAGATTAAACAGAGCAATGGACTATTTATTAAGCTGTATCTGATAAAAGTACTATTGGTATGAGTAAGCCACCCAAGATACAACATTTGTATGTATGGATGGATATGAGAGTTGGATTGTGAAGAAAGCTGAGTGCCAAAGAATTGATGCTTTTGAACTGTGGTGTTGGAGAAGACTCTTGAGAGTCCCTTGGACTGCAAGGAGATCCAGTCAGTCCATTCTGAAGGAGATCAACCCTGGGATTTCTTTGGAAGGAATGATGCTGAAGCTGAAGCTCCAGTATTTTGGCCACCTCATGAGAAGAGTTGACTCATTGGAAAAGACCCTGATGCTGGGAGGGATTAGGGGCAGGAGGAGAAGGGGACGACCGAGGATGAGATGGCTGGATGGCATCACTGACTCAATGGACATGAGTCTGAGTGAACTCCAGGAGTTGGTGATGGACAGGGAGGTCTGGTGTGCTGTGATTCACGAGGTCACAAAGAGTCGCACATAACTGAGTGACTGAACTGAACTGAGCCTGTTTTTTCTTGCCTGGAGAATTTCATGGACAGAGGAACCTGGTGGGCTGCAGTCCATGGGGTTATAAAGATATGATTGAGTGACTGACACTTTCACCCTTCAGCCTGCTTTTAGTACATCTCCTGGATGTTGAATGATAAATCTTTCTATATCCATTTACACAAAGAAGTTAATGATTTCACATACAACTGTATACCTATGAATCTCATCTTGCCTCTTCCATAAGACTTTTGATTCATTGCATCTAATCCCCTAAGGTCAACACCAGCCCTATTTTACTTACTATCTAGCATAATTAAAATATTTAAAATAAAGACATTGCTTGGATATAAATTATAAGATTCATGGGAGTAACAGCTGTGGAGTTAAGATTAACCCTGCTTACATCTTTTACCAGGGACTGTCGGAAGATTTTTTTCCCCAAAATTCATCCTTTACATGGTTTGCTACATAGTTGGAAGTCTTCCTAACTACAAACACCAGGGCCAGAAATAAAAATGAGGGCTATAGACACACATTGGTATGATTTGTTAGCACCTAAGGAAACAGACTATGAAAGATTCAGAAAGAAAAATATGATTTAAGCGGTCCAGAAATGAAACCACCTGCCTTCTGGAAAAATTCACAGCCTATGTGGAAAGTGTAAGTGGTAGGAACCTAATCAATTATCCTGGATAATTCATGTAAAATAAGTGAATTTTTAAAAAGGAAAATAAAGCTCTATAATCTGTCAGTTGATAAACGGTTCAAAAGTCCACCTGGGAAATAGACATACATGTAGGTCAATTGGGATTATTTGCACTCTGTCTTGATTTGTGACTTTTTAATACATACCCAGTAAGTTACAATTCATGTTAAACATGACAGTAAATATGGCCCATTTGGAAGATATTTATCATAACCTAAAAAGTAAATCTAAAGTTAAATTTTTTTTTACAATTTTATTAGAAATAATATTTGGGGAATAGGGCAAAATATCCAGCACTTTCCTCAAATTTTTCATTTTGTTGTATCAAGTCATCCTTTCCTATATAGCTTTTATTGGCCATTGAATTTTTAATTATGAGAAACTTCCAAGTTAAGGTTCTTAGAAACTAATATCAAAAAATGCATCTGTCTAAAATTTTGCCATTTCTCAAGTGTGCTTTCAAATGTCATTTTACAGGCACAGTCCTGCACTTGCCAAAACATTGTACTATAATAAATCTTATTTTGTGATTATAATGTGACAGAAGTTCAATACAAAGAAAATTTGAGCCTCATAAAAATCAAATCTGTTATGAGAAGATGAAGATAATCTTGTAAATGGCTGTAAATATAAACAAACTGACGGCTGTAGCACTTGAACAGCCTTTTAACTCACTTTTTATAAAGTTATATCCTTATCTGACAGCTCCATCAGCAAATAGGAAATGTTTATTGTGTTTTTTCGAACACTAATGTAAAATCAACTGCTTAAATAAGTCACTTTGCTCCACTTGTTGCCCTCTTTAACCATGTAAGGACAAGGAATTTTATTTTTACTTGCATAATAATGATGCATGAGACAGATTTTTAAAGAAAAAAAAAATCACCAGTTCTTCCTGAAGAAACAAATAATTCTGATTAGAGCTCAAAGCTTAATAGTGTATAACATAAGTAGCTGTTAATTTAAAAATCCGAGGGATGGTATGGGGAGGGAGGTGGGAGGGGGGTTCAGGTTGATATATGGCAAAACCAATAAAATATTGTAAAGTAAAAAAAAAAAATCCCATTCTTATTTTTCAGTGTTTGTGACCTGTTTTAGCATTAAGAATGAAAACACCCAAAGTTCAACATCTGCAAAATAGTCTAAGGTTCTACTTATATCATACATTTGTTGTTCACGCATGTTGTACATGCATTTGTTGTTCAATCTCTCAGTCATGTCTGACTTTTTGAGACCCCACGGATGGCAGCATGCTGGCCCTCCTTGTCCTTCACCATCTCTTGGAGTGTGCTCAAACTCATGTCCATTGAGTCAATGATGCCATTCAACCATCTCATCCTCTGTCGTCCCCTTCTCCTCCTGCCATCAATCTTTCCCAGCATTAGAGTCTTTTCCAATGTATGATAATATATAATACATATATCCCTGAAAACACAAAATCCACAAAAGCACAAAAAGGCAAATGCTAAATAAATTTCATATTTGCATTCATTTGTAAAACCCACAATTATGCCCCAGTTAATCTATAGGAAAAAGCTGAATTTTCACATAAACAGTATAATCAGTGCAATGTTGAATGGAGATCCTTAAATTGGGACCTGCCAAAGAGATGCTATAATGCCCCTTCCTCTTCATGCAGGAGTTCCTGACCAAATATTCTATACACTGACTAGACTGAGATACTTCATTCAAAATGAAAATTGTTCTACCACCAAATAACATACTTCTATTAACTACTTCCACAGAGAATGTGCTTAACTTTAAGCACCAATGAAGGAAGGGGATAGTGGCAAGGAAATAAATGCAAAGCACTTATTCTACTCTTTCTGAGAGCTATTGCAAAATACCAGGAACAATATAAATAACTTGAATTTATTATTTGTCTTTTACAAAATAATAGAAGAACCCAGGACTCCCATATTGCATCAGATTCTTTACCATCTGAACAACCACGGAAGTCCAATATTATACAATTTGGTGCTGTAAATTATACAGATACAGTAATATAGTAACAAATATCAATAATAATAATAATAATCAATAATAATAGCTTCTCTGGATTGGAATAGTTCAAGTACACCTAGAAGCAAAGCATGAGTCAAGAAGTTCAAACCATTGATTCATAGGAAAGACTAAGAGAAAACTGTTAGCTTCCTGGAAGAATCCATAAGCAAACCCAGTTTTGTGAATAAGCTATTCAAGAGCTGGCCAATAGGAGATGACCACAGTTTACCAAACCTCACAGGATGACTTAGAGTAGATGAGAAATACTGGTTAAAGTGTTGGATTGCTGCCAAGTCACTATCAGAACACAGACATGATAATAGAGGTGGTACAACTACTTACATTCACAAGAATGAAAGCTGCAGACAAAGTAAGAAAGATCAGAAAATTAGCAAGAATCTGGGTCCATGAGGGCATCCTGGTCCTGAATTACCAGCTGAGAACTGCCAGCCTCAAAAAGGGGTGTTGTTCAATGCTCCCAGGCCCCCAGATGTACATTATACTGCCTAGTGTTACCAAGTTACATCAATAAACACAGTTCCTTAAATAACGTGGGAGTATCTTTGCTTGTTAAGTCGCCTCAGTCCTGTAGGACTCTTAGCAAAACTATGGACTGTAGCTGTCCAGGCTCCTCTGTCCTTGGGATTCTCCAGACAAGAATACCGGAGTGGGCTGCCATGCCCTGCTCTAGGACATCTTTTCCACCCACTGATCAAGCTACGTCTCCTGCATTTCCTGCACTGGCAGGCAGATTCTTTACCACTGGCACCCCCTGGGAAGCCCTAGGGGGTCTTTAGTGATTATCTGGACTAACCTGCTCACTTGAAAGAAGAACCTTATGAAGAACCTTAATTTTAAAAAGGAAAACTGGATCTCATGATTCCCAATTCATTATTACCATTTTAGTCATCATTTATTATATACTAGCCGCTATGGTAAACACTAAACATAGTCCTGTAAAACAGAAATTTTGTAAGAGAAAACAGACTCTTTAAAGTTATTGTAAACTATCTAGGGTCACATAGCTAATGTATAGGACAGCTAGGATTCATATTAAGCCCTACATGACTCCAAATTCCATGCTCCCTTCATAATTTGATTATAACATGAACTTCTGTTGCATTATAATTACACAGTTCCTTTGCCATCATGTTCAATGATACACATGAGTTAATGTGTGACTGAATCTCCTAAGTTATACACTGGCTTGTGCACTGATATGAGTAACTTCCCTCAAAAGTCAGAACTGGGTGGGGGATATTAAACAGAAAGAAAAAAGGAAAAATTAAATACAGACATTTAAGCATAAGCAGACATCATGTCACCTACTGTGATGGCACCCCACTCCAGTACTCTTGCCTGGAAAATCCCATGGATGGAGGAGCCTGGTAGGCTGCAGTCCATGGGGTCGCTGGGAGTCAGACACGACTGAGCGACTTCACTTTCACTTTTCACTTTCATGTATTGGAGAAGGAAATGGCAACCCACTCCAGTGTTCTTGCCTGGAGAACCCCAGGGACAGGGGAGCCTGGTGGGCTGCCATCTATGGGGTCACACAGAGTCGGACACGACTGAAGAGACTTAGCAATTACAAACATATTTTAACAGATATTTCCACTTTATATTAATTTTAAAATTATATTCAAGTAGAAATCAAATACAACAATATTTCCATCTCTGCTTCTTACAATATAACATCCACATTTTACTTAATTGATGGATTCTTATGGAAAACTGCTTTCTATTGAACTAGAAGCTTTATACTTTTTGTCTTCTCATTTTCCTGTGGAAATCTTGACAGAGTCATAACATATTTAGAATGAATAGTCTATTTGTTTCCTACATGTAGAAATGGTTCAGTTATTTCTCATAGTTGAATGATATGCAAATTGACAACCATTTCCTGACAGAGAAACGAGGCATTAAAATTCAACGAATCTTACTACCTAAGAGAGTCCAGAGACTTTAAAAGTTTATTTAGTCAAATATCTTATCCTTTGAATGACAAAATAGGTCCAGGGTGATTAACCAATTATTTTTCAGGTCAAAGTTCTTATAGTGACAGAATGCCTATCTAAAAACCAAGCCTGGTTTTATTTGCTCAAAGCCATATTATCTCTCCATCACATTATAATCTCTATAAAGCACTGTCTGCAGTTGGTTTAAATAATGGAGTGACATTTTATGATCAGGACCCAGAAAATCCACTATTTAGTTGCCAAGTAACACAATTTTGCAAGGTTTAGAATTTGGCCATTTAGAGGCTTGCATGCAAAACTTCAAGGAGAAATGAAGAGCCATAGGTAGAAATACACTGGACTGTTGCAATAACATGATATGATTCTAGAACTGACTATCCAAGGTTGGTGCAGATTCCAGCAAATTAAGATCATGGTGTGCAACAAGGCTTTCCTCATTCAGATATCACCTGCAAGGCTGAAATCTCCAGTTCACTTGCACTTCTGGTCAACTGAATATACATTCAAGGTTTCCTGTGACCCCCTTAGGTTTAATAATTCAGTAGAATGACATACAAAATTCAATACAGCAGTATAATAATGACTACAATTTTATTATTAAACATACAATTCAGGGACAGTCACAAAAAGAAACATATCCGGTTAGACTTAAGAGGGTCCTGAGTACAGAACTTTCATGGGCCCTACCTGAGGGATTTAGACGTGTCATCCTCCTGGTACATCAATGTGTTCACCAACCAGGAAGTTCACCTCATCCCCAGTGTCCAGAGTTTTTACTGAGGTTTCATTGTGTAAGCATAATTGATTTCCTCCTTGGCCACATGACTGAACTCCATCTCTAGCTCCTCTCTCCTCCCCAGATGTCAGGTGGTCTAGCTGACATTACGTGGCTCAAAGCCACAAACCTCTAAACATGTGGTTAGTTTTCTGGCATGACCAGTTCCCAGCCTGAGGCATTCTTTAGCAAAAATTCAGCTATGGTCCAAGGGTCTGTTATGAATAAAAGATACTCTGATCTCTCAAGAAATCATAAAGTTTTAGAAGTTCCCTCTTAGAAACTGTGTACATAGAGCAGATACATTCTTTTTTTCTGCAACAAAGGTATACATGTCCAATTAGGGGAATATTGTCTCTTTCACTTTACTTTTCATTGTCCTTTACTCTTAAAACCTACTACATCAAGAAGACAATTTGGTTTATAGTAGCTCTAAATAAAGGTTGAGTACTGTTTTATGGATCATTTGCAATTATGCACACTGTATGTCCTTTGTCCAAAATTTATTAACACAATAAGATATAAAGGAATGTATAAGTAGCAATTAATAATAGCCACACCCATCACTGAAATAACCAAGCACTTATTTCAAACATACAAATAGTCCTTCAACCACAAACAAACCTAGAGCTTGAAACTGACAAAATCTATTAGCTGAGAATATTTTAATAATCTTACTAACTAATTGACTGTAAAAAGGCTTCCAGATGGCATAGACAAATATACTCCATCATTCTTGCTTGTGTTGTAGGATAGCACTGTAAGACAATTCTGAAATTTATATAGTTATGAATTATTTACTATAGCCATATAGAAATGCAATTTTGACAGAATTTAACATTTAAAAATATACTTATTCAAACACATAACTTCCAAATTTCTGTGCTTAGAAATCATTGATTATTAATTTCTAAACCACAACATGAATAGACTTTTAATATCCTTGCACAAATTACTTATTCAAGAATCATGTCACATTTTGTAAATAAAGGCTAAATAGCAGATTCATTTAAATATCTAACAGTGTGCATAATACACAGAGAAAAAAAGGCGAAACAAGACTGAAAGTCAAAGCAATCTATTTGAATTTGTTTTGAGTGATCAAGTAAGTGTGTTTTCTCCTAGATAACACCTGTTACTCATGTTACATCAATTGCCATTGTTATTAATACACCAAGAAGATTCTAAGAACTGTGAATTTCTTTAGAGCCAACCATCTGTTAAATACATTTATTTAAGATGATTTAGGAGCATTGGGCAAAAGAAGATAGTGATATAAAAAAGTTACTGACTTTTTTGTAATTTTTAGTTAATCTCTTACAAAATCAATCTGTAATTCTCATTAGAATGATACATAAGAAAGGAGAGGCCATTACAACTATTTAGAAATATCATTTGTGCTACTGTTATGGGGTCACCTAATTGAAAAAAAAAAAATGACACATAATGCATCCCCCAGGTACCTCTGATTCTACCACCGTTGGTAGACACTGCCATAGGCAGAAGGTCTGCAGAGAAATCATAAAGTAGAAATAACCACTGAAAGGATCTTGCACATGCAGCTGCTCTTCTGTATTTTGATAATGTCTTGATAATGTCTTTGATAATGTTTTGATAATCTGTATTTTGATAATGTCCATTATTGTTCAAGCTTAACATTTTAAATTATGTTTGAGGTAAACTCAGCATCTATCTAAAATATGGCACTTTGTTAAGTTCTCCCAGGTATGTAGCATAATTTGAGATTACTCAAAACATTGGATAGAAATCAGGGAAATGCAAATCAAAACCACTTCACACCTACTAAGATGAATGTAATAAAAAAGAAAGATTATAACAAGCACTGGAGAGGATATAGAGACATCAACACCCTCATGCAATGCGATTTAAGATATAGAATGGTGCAGAGCTTTGAAAAACTGTGTAGCGGTCTCACAATAGTTTAAACAATAGGGCATCATTAACCCTGTAATGACATTCTTAGATATACACCCAAGAAAAATGAAAACAATGAGCACATAAAAATTCATACAGAAATGTTCATTATTAGTTATAATAGCCAAAATGGGAGAAAATCCAAATATCCATCAACTGTAAATAAAATGCAACATATTTATGCAATGGACTACTATTTGGTTATAAAAAAAACTAAAGTATTGATAAATACTATAATATGGATGAATCTTAAAGACCTATATTAATGCAAAAGAATCAAGACACAAAAGAAACATATCATATGATACTAATATATGAAATATTCAAAATAGGCAAACTTATATAGGCAGAAAGTGGTTGCTTAGGGAAGGGGGAAGGTTGGAGGAGTTAGATGAATATTTGTGGGTATCAGGTTTCTTTTGATGGGTGGCAAAAATGTTCTCTGAGAGGGCAATGGCACCCCACTCCAGTACTCTTGCCTGGAAAATCCCATGGACGGAGGAGCCTGGTGGGCTGCAGTCCATGGGGTAGCTGACAGTCGGACATGACTGAGCCACTTCATTTTCACTTTGCACTTTCATGCACTGGAGAAGGAAATGGCACCCCACTCCAGTATTCTTGCCTGGAGAATCCCAGGGACGGGGAAGCCTGTTGGGCTGCCATCTATGAGGTCGCACAGAGTTGGACACAACTGAAGTGACTTAGCAGCAGCAGGAGGAGTAGCAAAAATGTTCTAATATTCATTGTGGTGATGATGGCTGCAAATCTCTACAAATATATTAAAATTTGAGTTGAACATTTTAACTGAGTTGTATGGTATATGAGTTACATCTAAATAATGTTGCTATTTTTTAAATAATAGAAATCTTGTAATTTTCTTTTTTTTAATTAATTTTTTTTTTACTTTGTTTTTCTTTACAATACTGTATTCGTTTTGCTACACATCGACATGAATCAGCCACATTTAGGGTTAATGTGCTTAGAATTAATTGGTTTTAAATTTGGTTTCATTGTCTCTCAGAATACATCTGACTGGAGGAGGCAGAGTGTAAAATGAATCAGAAGGAAAAGGAAAGTGATAATTATGGTGGTATTAAATAAGGAAATCCTATATAGTAGGAAAATTATGGATAAAAGAAACTTTCCAAATGAAAAATTGCCATTGGACAGAAATTCCTGGGGATAAAGAATAAAGATGCAGTATGAAGCAAAAGTAGTTCCAATTGCTTTAATCTAATAGTCCATGGTATTATTGACCAAAAGTGGAAAATCTATTCAGAAGAAACTATTCCAAGACTGGTCATAAAAGGGAGCTGGAATACACAAGGGAGATATTCCATTTATATAGATAACTTATTTTTTAAATTGTTCTTAATGTTTTGCTTTCTATAGCTTAAGACTTTAATCAAAATGTTCTCTTTTCTCAAGTACTCTTAACTACACATTCTTTTACTTAGTAACATCTACTGAGGTGGGTACCAACAGGCACATATGCATGCTAAGTCACTTGAGTCATGTCGGACTCTGTGACCCCATGGACTGTAGCCCACCAGCCCCTCTGTCCATGGAATTTCCCAGGCAAGACTAGTGGAGTGGGTTGCTATTCCCTTCTCCAGAGGATCTTCCCCACCCAGGGATCAAACCTTCATCTCTTATGTCTGCTGCATTGACAGGTGGATTCTTTACTATTAGCACCACCTGAGAAGCCCAGGTATCAACATACTTATGTGTAAAATGAGTATTTTTATGGAAGTATTGACACATCATTATGCCAGACTTAGATTTAATGAAGACACTCTTCCAAGATCCAAATAAAGGGAAAGAAGACTAACAAAATCAAGTCAGGCAGATAGTCTTGGCAGGCTGGAAGCAGGGGCTAAGGATGCAGGAAAATCAATAGGAAATAAAAATGAGAAAGTACAAAGAAACACAAGTAGGAGGCTAGGTCAATACCAGAGAAGAAAAGAGAAGTAGATTTTAGGCTTGTTGATCCCTTCATTACATAGCATTTGTTCCTGAATTAGTCATTCCCAGATATGATTGGCAGATGGTTTTTGGGGGGTGGGGGGAGACCATGGGATTCTAGTTATTTCAGGAAGAATAAAAATTTCCAAATCTTACCAAAGGTACACAGAAAGAGACAACAATATGTCTCCTGGAGCAGCCTTAAAATTGTGTTCAGTCCATTTGCAGTTTCAAAGATTTGGAAAAGAGAAAAGCAGAGTGAAAAACAGGAAGGGCATATCTAAGACCAATTGGTATTTATTTTGTACAAGTTATTTTTTTTTTAATATGAGATCATGTATTTTATCATAAAATATATGTTTTATATTTTATAAACGTTTAGCAACTGTTAGTTACATAGGTTAATGTCAGGGAGACATCTGATTTTTTTTCTAGATCTTTAGCCTCCATATCATTGACAGGATGATCGTTAATCTTCTATACTTTTTGATATTCCTACATTTTAGGACCAAGGAAAAATTTTGAGGATAATATTCCAATTATTTAACCCAAGATTAAAGAAAGTTCTTTATTTTTAGTTATTTATAGACCAAAGTGTAAAACATGTTATATAATAAATGATGCTTTGGGAATTAGACAAAATCAATAGCTTTGGATAACTCTCCAAAATCGTATAAAGTTAAGAGGAATTCCAATACTTCTAATAGATTTGACTCAAGAATTTTAGATAAAAGTGTCTTAATTTTACCATGTTTATTTTGAAGATAGCTAGAAGACTTAAAGAGAAAGAGATATAGGTATATGAAACATACATGTGAAACAGCTGTAAATGTTACCTCACAGAAAATATCATCCAATTTTATATTTTCTTACACATCTTTTCTTACATACCCTATTCCATTCAATTAGCTTGCTCTAATCTTTATCCTTAATAATATAAATAATATTAATTTCATTTTATAATCACTATAATCATATAAGCACATATATTTACATAAGGGTCTATGAACAGATTTTGATTTCTGCTATGTTTTTATTTTGTTTTTAGAAGAATTGAAAGTAAAAATTGAAAAATTTTCTTCAAGACCTTTGATGTTCTAATTTTTTTCCTTAAATATTTTAGCACGGTAAGCAGGATACTCATATTTTCAAGTCATTTTTGCAATATTTTACTGCATATAATAAACATGTATTTTGCTTTGTCCATAAGCAAAGCACTTTTCTGGGTATTAGAATATACCTAGACTGTATATATATTATATATATTACAATATACCCAGACTGCAAATATACTCATCATTAAATTTAATGCAATGCATATTATCCAAAGTGCTTTTTCTTCTCAAACACTAACATAATTTCTTTAACTTCCATATTCAATCTATTAGTATTTCTTGTAGGTTTCACTTTTCAAAATGAAGCCAGAAGCTGGACATTTCATACTACTTAGTACAAGTTGTCTAGTACAAGTACCACTTAGTATACCCCCTGTAAATTACTAAAATAACTTTCTATATTTTATGTAGTCTTTATTCTCATAAAAATGACTTTTTAAATATTTTATATAAATCACAGATCATTTTTCTCAAAATATTCCAACTACTTCCTATTAATTCAAATATCCATGTTTATATTAACTAGTTATCCATCTTTCAATATTCTAAGTATTATTGAAGTAAACATGGTAAGGGCTTCCCTGGTGGCTCAGAGGTTAAAGCGTCTGCCTCCAATGTGGGAGACCCAGGTTCGATCCCTGGGTGGGGAAGATCCCCTGGAGAAGGAAATGGCAATCCACTCCAGTATTCTTGCCTGGAGAATTCCATGGATGGAGGAGCCTGGTAGGCTACAGTCCACAGGGTCGCAAAGAGTCAGACACGACTGAGCGACTTAACCTTCACCTTCAAACATGGTAAAGTTAAGGCATTGATTTTTACTCTAAGAACATTAAGGGTCAAATCTGTTAGAAATACCAGAAAACTTCCTGTCAATTTTATACTTTTGGAAATTCCCCCAATGCTATTTAACACATTGTTTCATGTGATGCTGAAAAGTACCACTGATTAATCTCAGCTCTGCTGTGGATACAATGTCCCACGTGACCAGATCTTGTTTACCCCTAGGGCCACTTTTCCTGTAACTCCAGAGGCACTGGAGATGCTGGTGTTCCTTCAACATCTCAAGCTTGCACTCTTATCAGTTTTCATGCCATCTTTCTCTGTGACCTGGGGAGTATTCCCTTTAGATCTTCACATGGCTTGCCCTTTCCCATTAAGGAGATCCCTGCCGAATCATCTCCTTGGAGAGATCTTCTAGAAAATTCTGTCTAAAAGCCACTCCCCACTCCATCAAGCTCTCTTTTTCCAGCTTGACTGTCTCCATACTTATATTATCTGACTTACACATACTTCCATTATCTGGTTACATACAGTGACTGATTTATATGATGAGTGTCTTCTTAATTCCTTAGTGCCTGTCTTCCACTCCTGTCTTGGGCTTATTACATCATATACTTACAGTTTTTAATTCTACTGCATTGCCTTTTCCTCTGTAATACCTGTTTCATTTTCTTGGCTATTCCTCTATCAATTTAAATTTTTAACATTCAGAACTCAGTCTCAGCCTCTTTTCTCTTCTCATTAGTTTAGCTCAGGTGATTCATGAGGCTTAACTGATTTGGCTTTAAACTTTGTCAATGCTTTCAACAACACTGATTAGCTGATATTTCAAAATGTAACTCAAGACCCATGTTACCAAACTCCTTCTTAATGGCTATACATTGACATTTCAATTTTAACATTTCTAAATGGAGCTGTTCATTCCATCTCAAATCAGTGTATTCCTTCACCATCCTCCAATTTTTCCCATTCCCATAAATAGCACTCCATATATTCCATGGTTCAAGCCAAAAAAATCTGGAAATCTTTCCATTTTTCTCTTTTCCGCAAACTGGCCCATTGCTGAATACATTAAGATTTATCTCCAAAATACACATTATATTTTAATACTTCGCTCCATGTCCATGACTATCACTTCCTCCATCTTCACTGTGACCACTCAACTCACATTGCTTTTCTCCACTCATGTAGTATCTTCCCATCCCCACCTCACCCTCTGCATTCCATTTTGCACATCACAAAAACAGAATATTCTTTTCTAGTACATCATGTCCTCCCTTGCTTAAACTCTTTAAAATGACTTTTCTTTTTAAAAGAAAAAATATATTATAATCTGCTCATCATGCCTGATAGCCCTGCATCGTCTGGTTCCTATTTACCCCTCCATTTTTATTTCATTAAACTCTCTCCCTAAGTCACTAGGTTCCAACCATAACAGTTTCTTTTCTGTTCCTCCAAAGTTCCAAGTTCTTTTTGTCTAAAGGTCTTTCTATTTCTTTCTCTTCTGTATAAAAATTACCTTGCTTTTCAAATAACTGTAGGCATCAGTTCAAATATCATTTCTTGGGAGATGTGTCCCCAAACTATCATTCATTCATTCATTCATTAAAAAATATGTATTGACCTTTTTCTCTGTGTCAAGCACTATGATTGGTGGGAAAATATAGATTTCTTTCTTTCTTGAAGCTTAGATTATTTTAGCAGTGATATAAAATCACTGCAGAATTTCTGTAGTACTTCACAGTTACAGTTTTTGTCTTGATAATTCCTGACTATTTAATAGATGAGATTTTTTTCCAATATAATTTCAAAAATTTAAGACTAGAGAGTGTAATTAAGAGGCTGGCTGACTTCATTTCTGTTGTTTGACCTCTGACATCTTCCATACACACTCTTCCTTTCTTTCCTCTCATCCCCACAGGTGTGCAAGGGAATAAGAAAGCTTCCTTTAGTTGTACAGAGGAAATTCAAATGATGCAAACTTTGTCCCTCTGGACCCCACCTTTTAACCTAAACAAAACAAAACAAAACAAAACAAAAACAGAACCAACTGCCTGCATCTTCATCTTCCTACCTACTTTGTTAACTACAGACCAAATTTGAGCCTTTCTCAGATAATTCTTTGATTATTTATGTTTCATTCTATTTTCTGTGCATTGGTACCTATCCATAAATTTTGCAGAAACACACAGCCCGGCACTCAGCAGAGGATGCTGAATGCTCTAATAAAACAATTGGCACTGTGAACAGGATGCCGTGGCAATGATACTCAGTGTGATGTATCTTCAGTCTCTCCCTCCTAACTTATAAACTGAATTGACTACATACAATTTAGTGGGCCTGAATGGGATCAACCAATTGCTGAGCTTGTGTGATTGTGTTTGGTCTGTGTCTCTTTATGTTGGCTTGGCTAGGTTTTAGCAGTCTTACATTTATCCAACCTGAGTTGACCCATATAAGTGAAGAACAGTAGCAAAGAGCCTGACCTTGAAAGTAGAACTGGAGAAAAGAAAAAAAAAAAAAAACGAAAAGAGACTGAGTTTCTTAGAGAACATGAGATTATGGTGTGTCTGATCAGTCACTGAATCCTGTATTTCCAGAATACTATACATTAAGGAAGAGTGGATCTCCTGTGTAGCCATATAGTTATTAATACTGTGTGGCATTCAGATCCTAATAGTGTGGATAGAAAACTGTTGAGCTTTCCATCCTCCTCATTTCATGAAAGATTGACCCACATTGGGATTTCCCAAAGAAAAAATTACAAGAAAAATTCCCCTAAAATATACTGAATTACAGTTATGATACAATTTCTGTAAGAAAAAAACTGTGATAATGATCCAAGTTTGGTTTTACCATTAAAAATCCTAGGGTAAAATTCAAACTTTGGGATAAAGTTGCAAAACAAAGGAAAATAGGGATAATTGACTTTCTATTTTAGCCTCAAACCAGATATAATAAACTATTTATAATTAACTTTTTAGTTTTAAGGATATATCTCACTAAATGGGCCTTTTAAATTTGCAATATGACCTAACAACCCAACAACATCAACTAATAAAAGCTAACAAATTATAACCCAGGCTATAAAATGTCCTAAAGGAAAGGATAATTAGTCCAATGATTTCCCCTTTTAGTAGTCTAAGTAAGACAAAGTAAAAATGAATGTTACCAGACTATGAATTATCATAGTTCTAAAAAGGAGAGTAAAAAAGTGGGCATAAAGCTCAATATTCAGAAAACTAAGATCATGGCATCTGATCCCATCACTTCATGGCAAATAGATGGGGAAACAGTGGCTGACTTTATTTTGGGGGCTCCAAAATCACTGCAGATGGTGATTGCAGTCATGAAATTATTAAAGCATATTAAATATTAAAACATATTAAAAAGCAGAGACATTTCTTTGTTAACAATGGTCCATCTAGTCAAGGCTATGGTTTTGCCAGTGGTCATGTATGGATGTGAGAATTGGACTATAAAGAAAGCTGAGCGTTGAAGAATTGATGCTTTTGAACTGTGGTGTTGGAGAAGACTCTTGAGAGTCCCTTGGACTGCAAGGAGATCAAACCCGTCCATCCTAAAGGAGATCAGTCCTGGGTGTTCATTGGAAGGAATGATGCTAAAGGTGAAACTCCAGTACTTTGGCTACCTGATGCGAAGAGCTGACTCATTTGAAAAGACGCTGATGCTGAGAGGGATTGGGGGCAGGAGGAGAAGGGGACGACAGAGGATGAGATGGCTGGATAGCATCACCGACTCGATGGACATGAGTTTGGGTGAACTCCGGGAGTTGGTGATGGACAGAGAGGCCTGGCGTGCTGCGGTCATGGGGTCGCAAAGAGTTGGACACAACTGAGTGACTGAACTGAACTGAACTGACGGCACTTCCTATAAATTTCTAACCCTATAAATTTTCTATTAAAAAACAAACTCCAATCAGTTGGCCATTAGAAAATACTTTGCTGTGATATTTGGCCAACGTATTCTGCTCAGTGCCTTATTCAACAGCCTCTCAGTAACAATTTGTTTTTGCTTTTGCCTTTGCAGGGTAACTGTGCACTTTTACTTGGCAACTCATGATACCTGACTCGCACAGACACTATACATAAACTATGTTGACTGTGCCTCCACCGTGCCCAGTCATCTCTCAGATTCCAGGTACGATTTGCGTCATATGACATGATTCTACCTCAGAATCCAGGTAACGATGTTCTTTATATATAAAAACACAGATATTTAGAAGTATATATCTACACACATCTTAAAGACTGTTGTGAAAGTAAAAACATATAAGTTATTTTTCTTTCATGCTACCCTGGTCAAATCAATGAAGTAAAACCAAAATTTCTGACTTGGTATTTTTTAATTTTAGATTGAAGCAGGTTTTAAATTTATTTTCATTGCGATGAGCTCAGTGTTCCTTCAAAATAATAACTACCCTGCAGTGAGTTTTACTGAGCTGACAGATGTTTACAATATGCATAACCAGATACATACATAAACATTTAAGACTTCTATAGAAGTGCAATTGGAGTAGGGAGAGGAAAGGAAATGAAAAATAGCAGATTATTTCTTATTAAACTCATCCAGAAAGGGCATGAATTATACAACTTTAGGGTGCATTTGCCACTAGATTAATGGAAATTTATTCACAGAACTCCCTAGGAACAGAGATGAGCATATACTATTTACATTTCTCATTTTACATATTATAAATTTATACACATCAATAAGTTATATACTTAAAAGACCAGCAGGCAAATCTTTAATGAGAAATGATCTTTTGATCTTATTTTGATGTTTAGTTACATGTGGAAAAACACAGGATTTTAAAATGTTTACCTCAACCCCAAAAGTTACCTTGCGTGAAGACAAGAGAAACTATATACTTATTATAAGACTTGATGCTACAGCTCTAGTTCAGACTAAAAATGGTTACTTTTGTTTCCATTGCAAACACTGCCTTTATTATTCCTCCATCCTGATGGACTCTTCTATACCAAGATCTGGATGTGAAATAATTCTGAGGTTCATTTTAAAATTGATTCCTATCAATTTTTTATAAAAATTTTAAAAAGCAACTCTAGCTTTTCTTCTGCCTTTAGTATTGTCTATATCAACCATTGCTTTCTTATGGAGAAGTTGCCACAGGAATGAAAATATATTCTAGAACTTTTCAGATCCCAAAGGTGTTCCAAACAAAGGAGCACTTGCTATATAAAGAGCTTACCTGAGGCTAATTAACAATAAAAGATGTTTATAAATACATGGCTACTTTGTCAAAAGATGGATAATCCTTTAACTTCAAAATTAAGCCACAAGTTAGCAAAAGAATGTCATGTGGTTGATCTCATAACTGTTAAGAGATATTACTGATATTTAGTAGAATATTTCAATTTGCTAGAATGTGGTCCTCATGACACCAAACCCAGAAGCTTGATTTTGAAAATTATGATGTGAATCACAAATTCTCACCAGCCATCTTTGGAACACCAACTGGAGTAGCAGTTGATATTTGAGGAAAAGATAGGAGATCATGATCAACACTTTGAAAATCTATGAAGGAATCATCTCAGCAACATCTCAACATATATGGTGACAGTGGATTCTCTTTGAATAAGGACAGAAATAATTTCTGAACATCTGTAGATTTTATCTTAGCTAAGATTATTGTATTAAGAACCCCCAGTTTTCTCAGTTGCCTTTCACAGAATTCTGTAACTCCTGTTCAATTTATGCTCATATATCCTTGAAAAAAAACTTATTCCTAGGAGAGAATATTGTAAATGTAGTTGTCAACTGAAGAATGTTACTTGCAACCTGTTCTACAAGAATTAGGTCAATAGCCACTGCAGCTGCTGACCTTCATACACCCTGCAAGGAATCCAGGGTGTAATAAGGCACTCTGTGCTCTGGGAAGACTGGCAGAAGAGGCATTCAGATAATTAGATGTTTTCAGGAAAAATCTTTTGCATCTTCCCACTCCTAAAAATACATTAAAACCATTAACTCCTCATGACTAGCAGCAATTTTCTACTGAAACGTGCACTTGGTTGCATGCACCCCCTTCATCCAAATCGCATAGGTGCTAACCTCCCCACTACCTCTTCAGAGCCTTTGCCAGAGCTATCTGAGAGACTGTTTCTGGGAGTACAGTCCACAATAAAATACTGAATAAACTTGACTCACAGCTTTTACATTGTGTTTGTTGCTTTTTTTTTTCTAGTTGTCACAGTGTTGTGAATTGTGATATTTTATCTGAGCAAATGATTTAACAGGCTTTTACTTTAACGTTCATGTTTCAGCAAGAACTAAGAAAATCTTACATGTTAAGATTTGTATGGAAAAGAAAGAAACTGTTTGTGAGCCTCTGCTTGAATCAGAAGATATTTTGACATTATTCGTGTGGAAAATATTTATGTGCAAATAACAAACAAATAAAATTAAACCATGTTGTTTTGGTAACCACTTCAGTGTATTATATGACAGTTGTGTGGTAACTGATATATTATGTGGCAATTGCTTTTCCCAAACAAGTCCACAATAAAATACTGAATAAACTTGACTCACAGCTTTTACATTGTGTTTGTTGCTTTTTTTTTTCTAGTTGTCACAGTGTTGTGAATTGTGATATTTTATCTGAGCAAATGATTTAACAGGCTTTTACTTTAACGTTCATGTTTCAGCAAGAACTAAGAAAATCTTACATGTTAAGATTTGTATGGAAAAGAAAGAAACTGTTTGTGAGCCTCTGCTTGAATCAGAAGATATTTTGACATTATTCATGTGGAAAATATTTATGTGCAAATAACAAACAAATAAAATTAAACCATGTTGTTTTGGTAACCACTTCAGTGTATTATATGACAGTTGTGTGGTAACTGATATATTATGTGGCAATTGCTTTTCCCAAACAGCTAAATATTTTCCATATATTTCTTCTTTTTCCAAATGAAAAATGCAAACAACTCTAGAAAGTTTGGGAAATAAAAAAAAATGTTTTTGACCTCTAGATCAAACAATTTTATTAATATTTAGTAACATGAACATCCAAAAAAGAGCCATCAGCATATTTTCTGCATTCCCTTATTTTATGAGAATAATAAATCAACCACATATTCAAAATGAATATATCCTTGTACAGTATTATAACCTTTCCTTAATCCACAGATAACTGAGAAAAATACATTAACTAATAATTTACAACTCTCTGTAAAACAATATTATAATATTTTTCATTCAAATCTTTAACTTAATCATTATGATGCTTAGTCAGAAAACATTTTAAGAAAAATTTCACAAATATGTTCACAAGTTTAAGACATAATAAAGTCTCTTAGACCTAAATATTAGTCAACTATTTAATCTCTCTCTTAAGTATATAAATTATCAACAGATCAGAGAATAATTCCAAAGTCTTGACCCAACGTACTTTTCAAAGTTAAACTTCTTATTTAACTACACATAAAGCAGAAAATGTTTTTTATATAAGAAAATCATGTATGTTATCCCTACCTAGAACCCTACCAGCAGATCCATATATATTAGATCAATTGTTAAAGATTTTGAATTATCTTTCCTGGGACATTTTCAGGGAAAATAAACCAATACACTTGACTGGTCGTGCTGGGTATATGATCTCTACTTCTGGGCGTGTGCGGAGGAACAAGTCTCTTCCAACTCACTCAACACATATTTGTTGAGCAATAACTATGGGCCAGGTACTCTGTGCTGTTATATGGTGAAAAAACAGACATGATGCCTAAAGCTATCTTACCTCGGGATTGGGAAATTTGCAAGCCGCAGAGAGGATAAAATAGACACTGAGAAGGGAGAAGATTAGATGGAAAAATCTCTTTGAATAATATCTGTTTCAAGCCAGAAAGAAACCTCTATGAACAGAATTTTTTTTTTAATATTGTAAATAACAAAAATTATTTTCAGCCCTTTGGGGAAAATATACTTTGCTCCTGAATAAAGGAAGGTTTGTTTTTAGATATAGATACTTCATATTTCTGCTTATAATTTTGAATCCTTTTATCCTTCAAATTTATAGAATGGTCATAAGGCATGATCACTTCTAGTTACTGTTACTCCCTTCTAGCCTATATGACCATTTCAATGCCTGTTCTTAAAATATATGAACATGGTTTGAATGCAACAAGAGATATTGTATTTTTCCATGGATAACACATTAAGCAATGTAGATCAAACAAAAAATAATATGTTACTTTGTGACTAATTCACTTCAATGGGCTTGAAATTTCATAGCAATTCAAATTAAATATCAAAGTAATTCTTTGCTGAAGTCTATTTATTAAGGACTATTTATTATTTAACTTAAGAATAAGGCAATTTTTCTCTCAAATTTTCATATGTGAAATTTGTCTCATGTAATCATGAAGTCATAGTTTCTAGAAAACAAAGCTTCACAGCATATTCAAAGGATGGAATAAGTTTCACAAGCCATACTGCAACTAGCTTTTAAAGCTCAGTTCCATAGAACTGCCATCTCTCATTTTGTCCACTAAGAATTTAGTTTCATGCTAAAGTGTATTCTTGTGTAACTGGCATTGCAATAACTCTGAAAACATGGTGGCCAAAATTCTGCAGAATCCTCTTAGGCTGGAATGTACAGATGGTTTAATCCAGAGTATCAGGTTCTTATCAAAAGTAAAATTATATTATCTGTGTAGTATAATAAGGAGAAATCACATGTTTTTTTTAAAGCATTAATAAGCACCTTCCAATACACCAGGAATCTAGCATACTTTGTTCACTGTCTTTCTAAATTTAAATCATTCAAACTTAATATTATGGACTGGATAGCAGTCCCTCATCAGAATAAAATACTTAGCTGAAAAGGGTTACAGTGCCGCATACAGGACCCCTGAGCTGCAATAATTAATAGTCAACCAAGGCTTTCAGAAGAGGGGAAATTGGGGTGTGGGGTGTGGAGAGTAGGCAGAGAATAGTTCCTGAATTGAACTCTAGTAAAAGAATATCTAAGAGTCAATCATATAGACAAAATTAAGCTCACAAATATGTTTTCCCTGTAGTCACAGTGTTGTTATATGTGTGTTAATTATTTTTACATCAAAATGATTTTAGGAGAATCATGCACTTGTCAATTTGTCACTGGCCCCATCATTTCTTGCCCTACATACAGCCTGAATCATATCATTCTGTTCTTTAGTGGTCTCTTAGGGGGCTTCCCTGGTGGCTCAGATGGTAAAACATCGGGCTGCAATGCAGGAGACCCGAATTTGATCCCTGGGTTGGGAAGATCCCCTGGAGAAGGAAATGGCAGCCCACTCCGGTACTCTTGCCTGGAAAAATCTCATGGACGGAGGAGCCCTGTAGGCTACAGTCTATGGGGTTGCAAAGAGTTAGACATGAAAGAGCAGCCTCTTGAGTTTCTGGTTCATTCTCTACATAAACTATTTTACTTCTTATTTGAAATATTGCTTTCTGAAAGCTGAGAAGTTCTTTCACCCAAGAATTTAGATTAAGGCTGCTTCTGGTTTTATTTAGACGTGAGCTGGCTTATCCTTGCCTACTTGATTGCTGTTTGCAATGCCACAAATTCAAAATTTGTACCATATCTTTCCCCCCTTTTTATGATGTGCTATCATTTAATTTCTCTGAGAATGGTTATGTTTTTGTAAATCACTGCTCTGATTACAGATAATAATGAAAGAGATCATATAACCAAGGTTTGAATATATTTGAGTTGAAAGATTATAAGTATCACTCTATCTCAGTGGAGCATGTAAAGCATGTATTTGTCACACTGGGTCAAGAAGCCTTTTGTCTGGGTTTACAGAAATCAGTTGCCCATGGATATCCCTTGGTCACCCAAAACAGAAGAGTTTAAGCAGTTTGCCATTTAGAACTGAAATACTTTACCAATGGACCTGCTGTGAGTGAAATTGACTTAGATTACAAAATCCACAGTCACAGCAAGGGTCAGGGGCAAAATCACATCACTGCTTCAGAGCGTATCCTGCTAGCTACAGGCCAGTAGGAGAGGAAAACAGAGAAGACAAGAGGGCAGAAAATAAACAACAGAAATCTCAAGGATAACAACTATGAAAAAGGTGTTATGTGTTTGAAGAATCTAAATTCTGCTTCACTGGAGAAGTTGCTGGCATTTAATTATTACCTGATCCTTTGTCTAAGATTTGGTTTGAGCAGTTTTGTAAAAATTGCTATATTATAAAATTTCAAGAATTTTCTAAAACCCTAATCATGCAGTTTTCAATACTTGTTTAGTTTGCATAGTAAATTAAGAATAGGGACACTCAAAGGAAATATACAATGTGGTCAGTGCCTTCCTGTTGACAATACAATAAGCAAAACAGAGCCAATTATGATCATTTATTTTTAAAAACCCTACAGGGTAATTTATTTTGCATGCATGTCCATCCTCATACATGTGTATATACATATACACAGAGCTTGTTTTCATACATATTAGCCCTGTGGACACTGGTTCTTATTGCTCAATTAGACTAGACTTTTGCAAGTCTTTAATGACAATTTCTGCTTTGAATATCATCTTGCTAATAGGCCTGAAATGTTTATCACTGGGCAACAGTGGTGCTGTCCCTTCTTTAAGCAAGAACATCATTCTATCTCCTAAGTGTCTAATTGTTCCCAGAATCTAAGTACTGTCTTTAAAATAAAGGTCGAAGCAACCTAGATGTCCATCAGCCGATGAATGGATAAGAAAGCTGTGGTACATATACACAATGGAGTATTACTCAGCTATTAAAAAGAATACATTTGAATCAGTTCTAATGAGGTGGATGACGCTGGAGCCGATTATACAGAGTGAAGTAAGCCAGAAAGAAAAACACCAATACAGTATACTTACACACATATATGGAATTTAGAATGATGGTAATGATAAACCTGTACGCAAGACAGCAAAAGAGACACAGATGTATAGAAAGGCCTTTTGGACTCTGTAGGAGAGGGAGAGGGTGGGATGGGTTGGCAGAGTGGCAGTGTAACATGTGTGATATCATAGGTGAAGCGAATTGTCAGTCCAGGTTTGATGCAGGATGCTTCGGACTGATGCATGGGGATAGTCCAGAGAGAGGGTGTGGGGCGGGAAGGGGGAGGTGGAGGTCGGGAATGGGAGTTCATGTACACTCGTGGCTGATTCATGTCGATGTGTAGCAAAACGAATGCAGTATTGTGAAGCAAAACAAACTAAAAATAAATAAATAAATAAAAATAAAATAAAATAAAATAAAGGTCCAAAGACCATACTCATCAGAATCATCTAGAATGCATAATACAAATGCATTTTCCCCAAAACTTCTCTATCACAATCTCCAGGATTAGACAGTGAAATCTTTATTATAAACACCCCATCTGATCCCTATAGACACTATATTTTCAGAATTGATAATCTATGACATTTAATCACACTTTTTAATCTAAGATTGCATTGTAATATTAAATATAAATATTAGACATATGATAATAGCTGCAATTTGAAAAAATATAATGAATATATACTTTCAATTAAATGTTAATTGTTAACTTGCCACAAAACTTTATTTATCCACTTATTCATAAAACTATAATGCTGATACAGGTCATTTTACTGTTACAATTAAATAAATATATGAAATATACATTTTTATCCATAGATATTTGGTCCAAATAGCTGAGGAAAAAAGAGAAGCAAAAGGCAGAGGATAAAGGAAAAGATATACACAACTGAATGCAGAGTTCCAAAGAAGAGCAAGGAGAGATAAAGAAAGCTTTCTAAGTGAACAATGCAAAGAAATAGAGGAAAATGATAGAATGAGAAAGACTAGAGATCTCTTTAAGAACATCAGAGATACCAAAGGAACATTTCATGCAAAGATGGGCACAGTAAAGGACAAAAATGGTAAAGACCTAACAGAAGCAAAAGAGATTAAGAGGTGGCAAGAATACACAGATGAACTGAACACAAAAGCTCTTAATGATCCAAATAACCACAATGGTGTGGTCATTCATCTAGAGCCAAACATCCTGGAGAGTGAAGTCAAGTGGGCTTTACTATGAAAAAAAATAGTGGAGGTGATGGAATTCTAGCTGAGCTATTTCAAATCCTAAAAGATGATGCTGTGAAAGTGAAAGATTGTTGCTGAATTACGACGCTGGGATTCTTGGCCTCCGGAGGAGAAGAATTCAATCTGGGGCCAGAGACGAGGCTTGATCGTTCAGAGCTTTAATGTAGCAAAGTTTTATTAAAGTATAAAGGAGATAGAGAAAGCTTCTGACATAGGCATCAGAAGGGGGTAGAAAGAGTACCCGCTTGCTAGTGTTAGCAATGAAGTTATATATTCTCCAGTAAATCCAAAGAATGTCTGGAGGTTGCAAAGTCCTCACCAGACCTACTCCCATAATTTACATTTTAAGATAACAGAATTAGCCAGGTTTAATCCAGAGACTGTCCTCAGGCAGCATACATTGTTGTTATATAATCTTAAGGAATGTAGAGAAGGAAAAAATGTTTGTCCTTTTTTCCTCCTTGAGAATTCCAGACCCCTCTCTCCTTGGGGACCCCTAGCCCTCTTATCAACTGCCTAAGAAATGACTCTCTCAAAAGTCCTACACTCAACATGTCAGCAAATTTGGAAAACTCAGCAGTGGCCACAGGACTGGAAATGGTCAATTTTCATTCCAATCCCAAAGAAAGGCAATGCCAAAGAATGTTCAAAATGCCTCAGAATTGTATTCACTTCAAATGGCCAAGAAGGTTATGCTCAAAACCATTCAAGTTAGGCTTCAGCATTGTGTGAACCAAGAACTTACAGAAGTACGAGCTGGCTTGAGGGAAGGCAGGGAAAAGCAGAGGAACCAGAGATCAAAGTGCCAACATCTACTGGATCATAGTAAAAGCAAGATAATTTTTAAAAAAATCTATTTCTACTTCACTGACTATACTAAAGCCTGTGTAGATCACAAGCTGTGAAATATTCTCAATGAGTTGTGAATACCAGACCATATTACCTGCCTCCTGAGAAACCTGTATGCAGGTCAAGAAGCAGCAGTTAGATAGGGACATGAAACAAAATTGGTCTGGTTCAAAATCAGGAAAGGAATATGTCAAGGCTGCACATTGTCACCCTGCTTACTTAACTTATATGGAGAGTACATCATACAAAATTCTGGGCCAGATGACTTGCAAGCTGGAATCAAGATTGCCAAAAGAAATAATAACAACCTCAGATAGGCATATGAAACAACTTTAACAGCAAAAGTGAAGAGGAATTAGCAGCCTTGTGAGGAATGTGAAGGAGGATACTGAGAAAGCTGGCTTAAAAAAATAATAATAAAAGAAAACCCAACATTCAAAAAATGAAGATCATGGCATCTGGTTCCATCACTCCATGGCAAATGGGGAAAAAGTGGATACTGTGTCAGATTTCACTTTCTTGGGCTCCAAAATCAATGCAGATGGTGATTGCAGTTCAGTTCAGTTTCTCAGTTGTGTCTGACTCTTTGCAACCCCAAATTTTGTGACTGAACCCACAAAATTTAAAGATCACTGGTCCTGAGAAGAATAGCTATGACAAACTTAGTGTATTAAAAAGCAGAGACTCTCTTTGCTGACAAAGGTCCATATAGTCAAAGCAGTGGTTTTTCCAATAGTCATGTATGGATGTAAGAATTGGACCATAAAGAAGACTGAGAGACAAAGAATTGATGCTTTCAAACTGTGGTGCTGCCACTAAACCAGCTCTCCAACAAATGCTAAAGGAGTTTTTCTAGACAGGAAACACAAAAATGGCATATAAACCTGAACCCAAAACAATAAAGTAAATGGCAACGGNAAAGGAAACCAACTGTGAACATCCATTGTAGAACTAGTGCAGAAGCTGAAGCTCCAATATTCTGGCCACCTCACGCAAAGATCCAACTCATTAGAAAAGACCCTCATGCTGGGAAAAATAGAGGGAAAGAGGAGAAGGGGGCAACAGGATGAGATATTTATATGGCATCACTGGCTCAATGGGCATGAGTATGAGCAAACTCAGGGAGACAGTGAAATACAGAGAAGTCTGGAATGCTGCAGTTCATGAGGTCACAAAGAGTCAGACATGACTTAACAGCTGAACAACTAACAACAATGGATCCATTAACCTTTTCAAATCTTTGGAGTTCTTTGGCTTGTAGTTTAGGAACTACTATTGTAAACTGTAAATTATTTCATGCCTATGCTGCACCAAATAATAATATTTACCCATTCTTCATACCTGTAACTAGTCATAGCTATGCAATATTCATATATCAGGGAGAAAGAAATGTGTTCTGGTATATGTTCATCTGTGAGCTTTCTTAAATTTGGAGAAATAATTTTGAGGACAGAGTCAGTAACTATAAATTGTTAACATTAATTTCTAGAATTCTATTTTGACATCTTAAGTAAATAGTTCCAAATTCAAATGATTCCATTTTGGTAAAGAGAAATTTGCATGAGTAATGGTATAAAATAAATTAGTTATTTTCTATGATATATCAATACTTGCTTATTTATAAAATATATATATGAAAATATAATTAAAGTGCCTCTATTCCCACCATTCTATGATGACCAGTGTTATTTAGGGAGATTTTCTAGTATTCTTGATTTTTTTTCTTTAAAAAGTATTAACATACCATAAGTATCTTCTTTATATTATATTGTCTCTATTCTTATAGTATTATAGACTATTTAGTATTATAATGACTGTATCTCTTAAAAGAATATTCTCCATAATATTTTGCTTAAGCATTAGTGCATTTTTAAGTATGTACATGGTTTCCAATATTTCAAAGTAGTAAATAATCCTGAAATGAATTTCAGGCTTAAAGTACTGTATAAATTTTGTATTGTTTCCTTTGGGCAGATTTATAGGAGTAGAAATATTAGTCAAGGGACATAAAATATTAAGGCTTTTGATACTTACTTGGAAATTGTTTCTCTGAGTTTTATTGGCTGTCTGGATGGTGATATGAAAATATATATCAGAATCTTTAAAATGTTTTTGTCATTTAACTTGACTATAAGGCATTTGTAATAAAATTAATAATGAATATTCAGGCTAAAATACTTGGAGCTATTTATTGATTTTAATCAGAAAAATATAACAATAAGAAATGGTTTCCTTAAATTCAGAAATAAAGCTATATAACATTTTATAGCCAATAAAATATTCTTGAAGCAAAAATATAATATAAAATTGCTTTTGATAGTATTAGGATAAAAACTTGTTGATTACACACATGGTTATATATGTTCATGGTTTTATATATATATATTTATGTGTGTGAATATATTTATATATACATACAGCATTATTTAAATACATACAAATATTTATTATATACTCATATTATTATTTATCATCATATATATCACTATATATTCATTATTACTTATATAGACCTGATAGAAACACATGCATTTTAAATGTTATTTTTAAGTTTTTATATGTGTGTATTTACATGTCATAATAGATGTTATAATCAGAAAATACAACTATGTAAAGTTTGCTAGCTTCATTACACTAGCCTTGAGTGAAAATGTCATTTTCCTTGGCTTACAAGCCATGAGTCTATTTTTCAAACTAAATGTACTTTTAAATAATTGTACACTTTGTGTAATGAGGCAAATTATGTGCTTTAAACTTAAGACAGTGGTACTGGTAGGTGCATACATATAATTTCTTTTCAATTTAGAAATCTTGCTGAAAGGGCATCTCATAAGGTAATTCAACTCTTTGCCCAAAAGGTCAAAATTGGTGACTTTGCCTTGGCAAAACATATTTACAAAACAGACCACTATTATAAGAAGCCTATGTGCTTCTTTCATGAGTAGTAGATGACAATGGATGGGGCATTCATTAATCAGATTAATGACTGGAAGTGAAATTCAGTCAGTCATGTCTGACTCTTTGTGATCCCACAGACTACACGGGATTTTCTAGGCCAGAATACTGGAGTAAGTAGCATTTCTCTTCTCCAGGGTATCTTCCCAATCCAGGGATCAAATTCAGGTCTCCCGCATTGCGGGCGGCCGGGAGGAGACACCCCGCGACGGAGGTCAGGGCGGCGGCCTGGAGGAGCTACCCTTCACCCGAGGCCAGTGGTGGCAGGGAGGAGACACCCCGCGTCTGGGGCAGCCGGGAGAAGCCACCTTGCCCCCGAGGCCAGGGGCAGCAGCTGGGAGGAGCCAACAACGCCCGAGGCCAGGGCCGGTGGCCGGGAGGAGCAACCCGAGGAGTGGTGGCTGGGCAGGCACAGGAGGGCTTAGAGGAGCTATCCTACCTTGCTGGGAGGGATTGGGGGCAGGAGGAGAAGGGGACGACAGAGGATGAGATGGCAGGATGGCATCACTGACTCGATGGACGTGAGTCTGAGTGAACTCCGGAGTTGGTGATGGACAGGGAGGCCTGGCGCACTGCGATTCATGGGGTCGCAAAGAGTCGGACACGACTGCGCGATTGAACTGAACTGATCTGAACTAAGTATATATTATAAATTAGAAATACAATTTTGAAATCATCTTTGCAAAATACTTTGGAAATACCTGTTATATTCAAAGTACCTCACAGTTATCATTTTAAAGATATAGCATATTAAACGGCATTAATGTCTACCCATGCTTACTAAACTATATTAAACCTTTCAATATAAATTAAAATGTACTGATAAAACAATGAAAGATGGAGACGCTCTATAGAGTCAAAAAAAAAAAAAAGACTGGGAGCTGACTCTGGCTCGGATCATGAACTCATTGCCAAATTCAGACTTAAATTGAAGAAAGTGGAGAAAACCACTAGACCAGGTATGACCTAAATCAAATCCCTTATGACTATATAGTGAAAGTGAGAAATAGTTTTACAGGAATACATCTGATAGAGTGCCTGATGAACTCTGGACGGAGGTTCATGACATTGTACAGGAGACAGGAATCAAGACTATCCCCAACAAAAAGAAATGGAAAAAAGCAAAATGGCTGTCAGAGGAAGCCTTACAAATAGCTGTGAAAAGAAAGGAAGAGAAAATCAAAGGAGAAAAGGAAAGATATAAGCATCTGAATGCAGAGTTCCAAAGAATAGCAAGGAGCGATAAGAAAGCATTTCTCAGTGATCAATGCAAAGAAATAGAGGAAAACAATAGAATGGGAAAGACTAGAGATCTCTTCAAGAAAATTAGAGATACCAAGGGAATATTTCATGCAAAGCTGGGCTCAATAAAAGACAGAAATGGTAGGGACCTAACAGAAGCAAAAGATATTAAGTAGAGGTGTCAAGAATACACAGAAGAACTATACAAAAAAAGATCTTCATGACCCAGATAATCACGATGGTGTGATCACTCACCTAGAGCCAGATATCCTGGAATGTGAAATCAAGTGGGCCCTAGAAATCGTCACTACAAAAAAAAGCAGTGGAGGTGATGAAATTTCAGTTGAGCTATTTCAAATCCTAAAAGATGATGCTATGAAACTGCTGCATTCAATATGCCAGCAAATTTAGAAAACTCAGCAGTGGCTACAGGACTGGAAAAAGTCAGTTTTCATTCCAACCCCAAAGAAAGGCAATGCCAAAGAATGCTCAAACTACTGCACAATTACACTCATCTCACACACTAGTAAAGTGATGGTTAAAATTCGCCAAGCCAGGCTTCAGCCATATGTGAATTGAGAACTTCCAGATGTTCAAGCTGGTTTTAGAAAAGGCAGAGGAACCAGAGATCAAATTGCCAACATCCACTGGATCATGGAAAAAGCAAGAGAGTTCCAGAAAAACATCTATTTCTGCTTTATTGACTATGCCAAAGCCTTTGACTATGTGGATCACAGTAAACTATGGAAAATTCTTCAAGAGATGGGAATACCAGATCACCTGACCTGTCTCTTGAGAAACCTATATGCAGGTCAGGAAGGAACAGTTAGAATTGGACATGGAACAACAGACTGGTTCCAAATAGGAAAAGGAGTACGTCAAGGCTGTATATTGTCACCCTGCTTATTTAACTTATATTCAGAGTTCATCATGAGAAATGCTAGCCTGGAGGAGGCACAAGCTGTAATCAAGTTTGCCAGGGGAAATATCAATAACCTCATACATGCAGATGACACCTGAAAAAGTTGGCTTAAAACTCAACATTCAGAAAACTAAGATTGTGGCATCTGGTTCCATCACTTCATGGCAAATAAATGGGGAAACAATGGAAAGAGTGGCTGACTTTATTTTTCAGGCTCCAAAATCACTGCAGATGGTGACTGCAGCAATGAAATTAAAAGTTGCTTACTCCTTGGAAGGAAAGTTATGACCAACCTAGATAGCATATTAAAAAGCAGAGACATCACTTTGTAAACAAAGATCCGTCTAGTCAAGGCTATGGTTTTTCCAGTGGTCATGTATAGATGTGAGAGTTGGACTTGAAGAAAGCAAAAGCTGAGCACGAAGAATTGATGCTTTTGAACTGTGGTGTTGGAGAAGACTCTTGAGAGTCCCTTGGACTGCAAGGAGATCCAACCAGTCCATCCTAAAGGAGATCAGTCCTGGTGTTCATTGAAAGGATGGATGTTGAAGCTGAAACTCCAATACTTGACCACCTGATGCGAAGAGCTGACTCATTTGAAAAGACCCTGATGCTGGGAAAGATTGACGGCAGGAGGAGAAATGGATGACAGAGGATAAGATGGCTAGATGGCATCACTGACTCAATGGACATGGGTTTGGGTGGACTCCGGGAGTTGGTGATGTACAGGGACGCCTGGAGTGCTGTGGTTCATGGGATCACAAAGCGTTGAACACGACTGAGCTTCTCAACTGAACTGATAAAATATCTACTTCAAAGAGGTGCACTCTAACTTGTTACCTATGAACAAGATTCTATGCTTTAAGCAGGCAAATAAATGCCTTCACTTCTCATTTTGAATATATTAGTGATTATAATAAATTTTACTATGTTCTTAGGAAATAATTGCAGAATTTTTAATAAGCCCTCTTGGTTTCACTTTTGGTATTCTCATAAGCACAAAAAGAGCTTTCCACAGAAAATGTTGATGAGATTATTCTCATATGAAAATAAGACTTTCATATATTTTATATAATTTTCTAAAAATTGTGTTTTTCTTTTAGGATGTTATTTAATTGTATAAAAGTTAGATTATTAATACTAATTATATATAAGTATAATAATCATTTTTCTAATTAAAAGTAGAGAACCAAGTGGACTCAAATGAGCAAATTGACATTTCTCAAAAGAATGCATAGCCTATAGGTTTACTTCTCTTTTCTACTGACATTAATACAAACAAACCATGTGTTTAAATTATTTTTATTATTAATATGTGATATTAATTTATTCCACATTCCAGGATAATTTTAATATTTGCATGCATCAAATCTCATTATATTAAAAGTTCTCTCACTTTTCTACATATTACAATGAAGACCTATAAGTTTTTCATATAAAATAACTTTGATCACAAAACAGTGTTTATGTGGGGCTTTGCGGGGTGGGGGTTGGTTGATAACAAGCTATTTTTATTGGTCAAATATTTCAAACACAGTATATACGAACTTGTCAATATCATCTTTTAATATGATAACCATTTTAAGTAGTACATGCTACTGAATGTTTCATTTTGGTGGGTTTTATTTTAGAAATTCATTGTGTTTCCTATTCATGCCAATTACCGTTGCCTTCTCTTGTGACTCTCCCTTCACTAAAGAAGACAGACTCTAATCCAGACAGCAGAGCTTGAATGTGTAGCCAATAGTCATTCTATTCTACTAAATTGTTTTTTGTGTGCGTGTATGTGTTCAGTTGCTCAGTCGTATCTGACTTTGCAAAACTTGAGACTGAAGCCTGCTAGGCTCCACTGTCCATAGAATTTTCCAGGCAATAATACTGGGACAGGTTGCCAAATTCCTGCTCTAGAGGATCTTCTCAACTCAGGGATTGAACCTAGGTCTTCTGTGTCTCCTACATTGCAGATGGCTTCTTTACTGCTGGGCTGTCAAAGAAGCCCCTTCTAAATTATAGCCTTGTAAATCACTTCCATTTTTCCCCCTACTTTTACTTCTATTAAAAAAAAAAATATATATATATATATATATAAATTTTAACAATATTGTGTTGGTTTTTGCCATACAACAATGCAAATCAGCCATAATTGTACATACATCCCTCCCCTCTCCTCCCTCCATCCCGTCCCTCCAAGTACATGGAGCAGCAGACTCTGCTCCCTGTGCTACACGGCCTCTTCTCACCAGCTATCCATTTCCCACCTGATGGTGTATATATAGGGCTTCCCAGGTGGCGCTAGCAGTAAAGAACCTGCCTGCCAATGCAGGAGACTTAAGAGACTCAGGTTCAATCCCTGGGTGGGAATGATCCCTGGGAAAGGAAATGGCAACCCACTCCACTATCCTTGCCTGGGGAAGCCCATGGACAAATGAACCTGGTAGTCTATGGTCCATAGGGTCACAAAGAGTAGACATAACTGAAGTGACTTCACTCAGTGTATATATGCCGATGCTGTACTCTCCATTCATCCCACTCTCGCCCTCCCCAGCTGTGTTGTCGAGTCCATTCTCTACATCTGCATCTCCATTCTTTCCCTGCAAATAGGCCCATCAATATCACCTTTTCTAGATTCCATATATATGCATTAATATACTGCATTTGTTTTTCTCTTTCTGACTTACTTTGCTCTGTATAATAGGCTCTAGGTTCATCCACCTCACTAGAACTGACTCATTTGTGTTCTTTTTTATGGCTGAGAAATGCTGGGGTTGCTGTTCAGTCACCAAGTCATCTCTGATGCTTTGCGACCCTATGGTCTGCAACATTCCAGGCCTCCCTGTCTCTCACAATCGAACAGAGTTTGCCTAAATTCATGTTTATTCAATCAGTGATGTCATTAAACCACCTCATCCTCTGTCACTCCCTTCTCCTTCTGCTTTCAATCCTTCCCAGCATCAAGGTCTTTTCCAGTGACTTGGCTCTTTGCATCAGGTAGCCAAATTATTGGAACTTCACCTTCAGCATCAGTCCTTCCAATGAATATTCAGGATTCATTTCCTTTAGGATTGACAGGTTTGATCTTCTAGCAGTCTGAGGGGCTCTCAGGAGTCCTTTCCAGCACCACAGTTTAGAAGCATCAGTTCTTTGGCTCTCAGCTTTCTTTATGGTATAACTCCTGTACATGACTACTGCAAAGACCATTGCCTTGACTGTATGGACTTTTGTTGGCAATGTGATGTCTTTGCTTTTAATACACTGTTTGAGTTTTGTCAGAGCTTTTTAAATTAGTAATCATCTTCTAATTTCATGGCTGCAGTCACCATTTGCCTTGATTTTAAAGCTCAAAAGAAGGAAATCTGTCAACTGCTTCCACCTTGTCCCCTTCTATTACCATGAAGTGATAGGACTGGATGCCACAATATCAGTTTTTTTGATATTGAGTGAAAGCCGCCTTTTTCACTCTCCTCTTTCAGCCTCATCAAGAGGTTCTTAGCTCCTCTTCACTTTCTGCCATTAGAATGGTATCATCAGCCTATCTGAAGTTTTTGATATTTCTCCTGGCAATCTTGATTTTAGCTTGTGATTCATCCAGCCAGGCATTTCTCATGATGGACTCTGCATAGAAGTTAAATAAACAGGGTGACAATATACAGCCTTGATGTACTCCTTTCCCAGTTTGGAACCAGTCTGTTGTTCCATGTCTGGTTCTAACTGTTCCTTCCTGACCTGCTTACAGGTTTCTCAGGAGGCAGGTAAGATTATCTGGTATTCCCATTCCTTAAAGAATTTTCCAAAGTTTGTAGTGATCCACAATCAAAGACTTTAGCATAGTCAATGAAGCAAAAGTGATTTTTTTCTGGATTCCTTTGCTTTTTCTATGATCCAATGGATGTTGGCAATTTGATCTCTGGTTCCCTTGCCTTTTCTAAACCCAGCTTGCATATTCTGAAGTTCATAATTCAAGTGCTGCTGAAGCCTAGCTTGAAGGATTTTGAGCATAATCTTATTAGCATATGAAGTGAGTACAATTGTCCATTAGTTTAAACATTCTTTACTATTTCCATTCTTGGAAATCGATTTGAAGTTTGACCTTTTCCAGTTCTGTGGTCACTGCTGGGTTTTCCAAATTTGCTGACATACTGAGTCCAACGCTTTAACAGCATCATTGTTTATGGATTGAAATAGCCCTGCTAGAATTCCATCACCGTCACTAGCATTATTGGCAGCAGTATTTCCTAAGGCCCACCTGACTTCACACTTCATGGTATCTGGCTCAAGATGAGTGACCACACTATTGTGGTTATCTAGGTCATTAAGTTCTTGTTTATACAGTTTTTCTTTGTATTCTTGCCATCTCTTCTGCTTCTATTAGTTCTTTACTGTTTTTGTCATTTACTGTGTCCATCTTTGGATGAAATGTTCCTTTGATATCTCCAATTTCCTTTACAAGTTCTCTATCTTTCCTCTTCTGTTGTTTTCCTCTATTTCTTTGCATTGTTCATTGGGGAAGGTCTTTGTCTTTCCTTGCTATTCTCTGGGACTCTGCATTCAGGTGGGTAGATCTTTCCCTTTCTGCCTCCATTGCATATATCTACCATGTCTTCTTTATCCATTCATCTGCCGATGGCCATTCTAGGTGGGTTACATGTCCTGGCTATTGTAAATGTTCCTATGAACATTGTAAATGTTCCTATGAACATTGTAATGTTCCTATGAACATTAAGGTACATATATGTTTTTTGATTATGGTTTCCTCAGGGTGTATGCCCAGTACTAGGGTTGCTGGGTCATATAGATTTATTCCTAGTTTTTTTTTTTTTTTTTTAAGGAATCTCTGTACTGTTCTCCATAATGGCTATAACAGTTTACAATTGGAGAAGGTCTTTGTCTTTCCTTGCTATTCTCTGGGACTCTGCATTCAGGTGGGTAGATCTTTCCCTTTCTGCCTCCATTGCATATATCTACCATGTCTTCTTTATCCATTCATCTGCTGATGGCCATTCTAGGTGGGTTACATGTCCTGGCTATTGTAAATGTTCCTATGAACATTGTAAATGTTCCTATGAACATTGTAATGTTCCTATGAACATTAAGGTACATATATGTTTTTTGATTATGGTTTCCTCAGGGTGTATGCCCAGTACTAGGGTTGCTGGGTCATATAGATTTATTCCTAGTTTTTTTTTTTTTTTTTTAAGGAATCTCTGTACTGTTCTCCATAATGGCTATAACAGTTTACATTCTCACAACAGCATAGGAGGGTTCCCTTTTCTCCACAACCTCTCTAGCATTTATCACCTATAGGTTTTTTGATGATGGCCATTGTGACTGGTGTTAGACACTGCTGCTGCTAAGTCACTTCAGTCATGTTTGACTCTGTGTGACCCAATAGACAGCAGCCCACCAGGCTCCCCCATCCCTGGGTTCTCCAAGCAAGAACACTGGAGTGGGTTGCCATTTCCTTCCCCAATGCATGAAAGTGAAAAGTGAAAGTGAAGGCCCTCAGTTGTTTCCCACTCTTTGTGACCCCATGGACTACAGCCCACCAGGCTCCTCTGTCCATGGGATTTTCCAGGCAAGAGTACTGGAGTGGGGTGCCATTGCTTTCTCCAGGCATTAGGTAATACCTCATCATAATTTGGATGTGCATTTTTGTAACAATTAATGATGTTGAACATCTTTACATTTATTCAACATTTGTATGTCCTCTTTTGAGAAATATCTGCTTAGGTCTTCTGCCCACTTTTGACTGGGCTGTTTGTTTTCCTAGTATTGAGCTGTATGAGCTGCTTACAAACTCTTGAGATTAATCCTTTGTCAGCTGTTTTATTTGCAATTGTTTTCTCCCATTCTAAGATTTGTCTTTTAATCTTGTTTAGTTTTTTCCTTTGCTATGCAAAAGCTTTTAAGTTTAATTAGGTCCTATTTGTTTATTTTTGTTTTTATTTCCATTACTCTAGGAGGTTGGTCAAATTGGATCTTGCTGTGCTATATGCTCAAAGAGTGTACTGCCTATGTTTACCTTAGTGTTAAGCAACATATTCAGTGATGACATAAACATTTTTATTCAAGATATGTACCATAAATAAAAGAACTAGTATGTGTACATGTGCTTAAAATAATACCTGCCACATGGTAAGTGTTCAGTTCAGTTCAGTTACTCAGTCATGTCCGACTCTTTGCGACCCCATGAATCGTAGCACGTCAGGCCTCCCTGTCCATCACCAACTCCCGGAGTTCGCTCAGATTCATGTCCATCAAGTCAGTGATGCCATCCAGCCATCTCATCCTCTGTCGTCCCCTTCTCCTCCTGCCCCCAATCCCTCCCAGCATCAGAGTCTTTTCCAATGAATCAATTCTTCGCATCAGGTGGCCAAAGTATTGAAGCTTCAGCTTTAGCATCATTCCTTCCAAAGAAATCCCAGGGCTGATCTCCTTCAGTCCAAGTTGGTTGGATCTCCTTGCAGTCCAAGGGACTCTCAAGAGTCTTCTCCAACACCACAGTTCAAAAGCATCAATTCTTCGGTTCTCAGCCTTCTTCACAGTCCAACTCTCACACCCATACATGATCACAGGAAAAACCATAGCCTTGACTAGACAGTCCTTAGTCGGCAAAGTAATGTCTCTGCTTTTGAATATACTATCTAGACTGGTCATAACTTTTCTTTCAAGGAGTAAGCATCTTTTAATTTCATGGCTGCAGTCACTATCTGCAGTGATTTTGGAGACAAAAAAAAAAATCAAGTCTGACTCTGTTTCCACTGTTTCCCCATCTATTTCCCATGAAGTGATGGGACCGGATGCCTAATTATAAATACGGAAGTAATATGTGACAGTTAGTTAGAATTTTAAAACCTATTATTTTACATTTAGTTTCTTTGGTACTTCATTTGAGAGATTGTGACTTTGAGGCAAAGCCACATTCAGCTCACTCTAACCTCAAGTTTTTCATTTTGTAAGAAATTAGAAAGAAACCTTGAGAATCCTTACAACTGACCAAGTAGTGTACACCTATCCTACAAATGCATACACTAACTTTCTATTTCTGTTTGTTCACAATTTTATTAAATGACCTAAAGCTGTAATTCCAATACAGTAGGTCTTACATTTGCCTTTTAAAAACAACTTACTGTTGAGTATACCACTAGATGGCAGAAAAAGATCAGAAAATTTCCATTGGATATTCAATACATTAAAATGTATAGTGCAATTACAATGCCTCTGGCAATGACATGAATTTACCTAGAGATTATCATACAAAGTGAAGTCACTCAGATAGAGAAAGACAAATATTAAGTGATACTACTTATGTGTGGAATCTAAAAAACATACATATGAACTTATTTATAAAACAGAAAAACTCACAGGCATAGTAAACAAGCTTATGTTTAAGAAAGGGAAGAAAAGGATAGTAGGGATAAATTAGAAGTTGGGATTAACAGATACACACTGCTATATATAACATAGAAAAAGAAGGACTTTGGTATAACACAGGCAACTATATTCAATATCTTGTAATAACCTATATTGTAAAAGAATCTGAAACAGCACCTATATACATATAAGTCAATTTAAAACACTCACTATAACAATAAAAACATACAGTGTACTTAAAAATCTTACTGGAATCAACATAGATATATGTCATTTAATAAGGCTTTAGTATCAACAAAACAAGTCTTAAAATTTTTACCAAATATATCATTTAATGTGGAAAACTGTATACTTTATTTGGTGTGTGTATATATATATACACACACATATATAGGTGATAATATATATACTAGAATAGAGATCGCAAGATAATTAGAGATACAAAGGAAACATTTCATACAAAGATGGGATCAATAAAGGACAGAAATGATATGGACTTAAAAAAAGCAGAAGATATTAAGAAGAGGTGGCAAGAATACACAGAAGAACTGTACAAAAAGATCTTCACAACATAGATAATCATGATGGTGTGGTCACTCATCTAGAGCCAGATATCCTGGAATGTGAAGTCAAGTGGGCCTTATGGAGCATCACTACAAAAAAAGCTAGCAGAGGTGATGGAATTCCAGTGGAGATATTTCAAATCCTAAAAGATGATGCTGTGAAAGTGCTGCACTCAATATGCCAGCAAATTTGGAAAACTCAGCAGTGGCCAAAGACTGGAAAAGTTCACTTTTCATTTCAATCTTGAAAAAGGCAATTTCAAAGAATGCTCAAACTACCACATGATTGCACTCATCTTAAACGTTAGCAAAGTAATGCTAAAAATTCTCCAATTCAGGCCTCAGCAATACGTGAACCGTGAAATTCAGGATGTTCAAGCTGGTTTTAGAAAAGGCAGAGGAACCAGAGATCAAATTGCCAACATCCGCTGTATCATCAAAAAATCAAGAGAGTTTGAAAAAAACATATACTTCTGCATTATTGACTATGCCAAAGCCTTTGACTGTGTGGATCACAATAAACTGTGGAAAACTCTGAAAGAGATGGGAATACTAGATCACCTGACCTGCCTCTTGAGAAATCTGTATGCAGGTCAGGAAGCAACAGTTAGAACTGGACATGGAACAACAGACTGGTTCTAAATAGGGAAAGGNTCCTGTCCTGTGGCTACTGCTGAGTTTTCCAAATTTGCTGACATATTGAGTGCAACACTGTCACAGAATCATCTTTTAGGATTTGAAATAGCTCAACTGGAATTCCATCACCTCCACTAGCTTTGTTCATAGTGATACTTCTAAGGCCCACTTGACTTCACATTCCAGGATGTCTGGCTCTAGATGAGTGATCACACCATCATGATTATCTGAGCCATGAAGATCTTTTTTGTATAGTTCTTCTTTGTATTCTTGCCACCTCTTCTCAATATCTTCTGCTTCTGTTAGGTCCCTCCCATTTCTGTCCTTTATTGAGCCCATCTTTGCATGAAATGTTCCCTTGGTATCTCTAATTTTCTTGAAGCAATCTCTAATTTTCTTGAAGAGATCTCTAGTCTTTCCTATTCTATTGCTTTCCTCTATTTTGTCTTCATTGACCACTGAGGAAGGCTTTCTTATCTCTTCTTGCTTTTGAAATAGTGTCAGACTTTATTTTCTTGGGAGCCAAAATCACTGCAGATGGTGACAGCAGTCATGAAATTAAAGGATGTTTGCTCCTTGGAAGAAAAGCTATGACTAACTTGGACAGCTTATTAAAAAGGCAGAGACATTACTTTGCCACCAAAGTCCATCTAGTCAAGGCTATGGTTTTTCCAATAGTCATGTATGGATGTGAGAGTTGGACTATAAAGAAAGCTGAGCACTGAAGAATCGATGGTTTTGAACTGTGATGTTTGAGAAGACTCTTAAAAGTCTCTTGCACTGCTAGAAGATCAAACCAGTTAATCCTACAAGAAATCAGTTCTGAATATACATTGGAAGGACTGATGTTGAAGCTGTGGCTCCAATATTTTGGCCATCGATGCAAAGTACTGACTCTTTGGAAAAGACCCTAATCCTGGGAAGGATTGAAGGCAGAAGGAGAAGGGGGGTGACAGAGGATGAGATGATTGGGTGGCATCACCTGCTTAATGGAAATGAGTTTGAGCAATCTCTGGGTGATGATGATGGACAGGGAAGCCTGACAAGCTGCAATCCATGGGGTCACAAAGAGTTGGATACGACTGAGCGACTGAACCACAATAGCACTCAGGCCTTCAAATGAAAAGCAAGATCCAGATTATTTATTTATGCCTGCCAAACTGCATGTGATTACTTTTTTAGACAGTCAATTTGTTCAGCTCCCCTTAGGGATTGCATCCAGCCTGGTGGTAGTCATTATTAAGTACACTTTCCCCAGATCTCTGTGACTTCTATCTTAGTAATCATAAGTGGAGTTCCAGCATCCAACAATTTCATTTCTCAGAATTCAAGTGTACATAACAATCCAGCAACTCTGAATAACAACAGAAGTGATGATGACAACTTTGATAACATGAATTGATTTCCTAATATGCCAAACACTGACCTAGGACTTTGAAGGAATATAACAGCTTTAGCTAGATTTTGCTAAAATAACAGCCTCAAAAAAGCTGAAGAAAAGTTTATCTCACTACGTCACCTGTAGGCTGAAATTGTCTGCAGTTCTCCTACACAAGTCATTTTCATTTGAGTTCAGGTTAAAGAAGTGGCCCCTATCTCAATCTCACTGAAGCAAGAAAAACAGAAAACCTCACATTTTAATTGGGGCATATTTTCTTTCATTTAATAACCTTTGATATATAATCCATTTTTCTTAATATTTAGGATTTGCTCCCTTAATGTGTTTACATTGTTCTCATAATCATCCTAGGAAACTTAATCTTCACCACATATCAGTTTACTAACAGCTGGAAAAAAATCCCCACTCACTCATCTCAAAGGAAGAGCTCTCAATGAAGGAAAAAAGTACAGACTAGTTAATCTTTCCCTAAATAATCTATCCATAATGTCTCTATAATGAAAGAATAATTAAAACCTTCTATGGATACATTTTACATTTTTCTCAGATAAAATGACTGTGAAGAAATTTAAAGAAAATAGAAAGGAAAATTCACCAACTAGAAGATGCTAGTTTATATTGCTAATCCAATCCAATGTTAGTCACTCAGTCATGTCTGACTCTTTGTGAACTCATAGACTATAGCTCACCAGGCTCCTCCATCCATGGGATTTTCCAGGCAAGAATGCAGGAGTGGGTTGCCATTTACTTCTCTCAGGGATCTTTCCAACCCACGATTGAACCCAGGTCTCCCACACTGTAGGCAGACTCTTTACTGTCCGAGCCATCAGGAAATCACCTAATTTGTACTACTATCCTGTTAAATTTTAAACATGCACCTTTAATTTTGTTCTGCGCTTGAAAAAACAGCTATAAATTCACCATTTAAAAAGATTCCCTATTTGAAAAACTTCTTACTGTCTTTTACATTGATAGAACTATCAAGTTATAAAAATAATATTTCTAGCATTAAACTCATATTGTACCTATAAAGTTTTATTTGATGTTCTCTGAAATTTTGACATCCCATTACAATAAGAATGAAACTATAAGGAACGATTTACTAAGTCTCTATTCAATATTTAAGAGAAAAATGTATTTTCCTTCACATTTTATATTTCCCTTTAAGCTTTTTTTCCCTTGCAACACAAGCAAGAAATACACTGTGTATGGCCCAGGACATTCCCATTGTAACTCTTAATTGCTTGCCCCACAGTTGATGTCTCACTTTATTCTCATATTACATATGAGGGACTAAACAACAACAAGAATATGTAGCAAATATGAACATTTTATGTTTCATTTCTTTATTACATTTTGTATATTCATTGGCATTTTGCATCTCTCAACTTTCCAGGAAATTTTTAGTCCCATTGAAGACTTAAAATGAAAGTCGCTCAGTTGTATCTGACTCTTTTCAACCCCATGGACTTCTCAAGGCCAGAATATTGGAGTGGGTAGCTGTTCCCTTCTCCAGAGGATCTTCCAACTCAGCGATCTAACCCAGGTTTCCTGCATTGCAGGCGGATTCTTTACCAGCTGAGCCACCAGAGAAACCCATTGAAGACTTAAGGTAGCTGTAATGTTCACCAAACAATATTGTCTGCTTATTAAAATACACACACAAACACATACACACAGAGTACTGAAATGATTTAATTATTTAATTCTATTTTGAGAATTTATCAATCTAGGAATTGGTCAACTCTTATGAAATATTTTCAGTCTGCTTACAATTCTTCCAGATGCTAGACAGAGGATAAAGACGTTAGAGGCTGGCATTCTCATCCACAAGGAGCTTAGATTTCAACCACCTATGTAATATCCCAACAGAGGAATGTTATTTTTTCCTCTTTCTCTTATTTCCTGCCAAGTTTTCCTCAGCTGTTGAGCATTTCTACAGCTTCTGTCCAAGGAGATTTGGCTACATACTCATTGCAAAGTGTTTTCTGAAGATCAGTATGTGCCCCTCTGAGAACAGTCCTTGAACATGCTGGTCAACATTTTCTTGACTCTCTTCTCTTTCAGAGAAGAAAACTCAAGGAAATGCTTGAAAAGGATTGCCAACCTCAAGCTGAGCGTCTCTTACACATGAAGTAATGATGTCTGGTTGTTATCAGATTATGATAATCGCCTTAAAAGACTAACCTAGAAGCTTTCTAGTCCTTGTATTCTTCTGATATTGAGCTTAAGGTAAATATTAGGACAATTCTTCAGTCTTTTTCAAGGGCAATCCTGGATACTGGGAAGAGCAATCCTTTGTTATGAGGGGCTAGCTGATGCATTACAGAATGTTAGCATCCCTATTCTCCAAGCAGTAAATGCCAGTAGTTCCTCCTCTCAGTGATTCTAGCATTAAAGCATTCCAATTATTCTACCAAAGCTTCTTGGGAGAGAGAGAGAAGCCCTACAGGCCCCAATCCTTACTATTATGCTAGGATGATTTTTTCCACTAACATTAAAATATGATATTGTATACATTACAAATCCCACATTTAAAACATACAACAAAATTAAGCAGAAGTCAGTTTCAAGCAAATACAAAAGTTCTAAATAATACTGTTATGAAGCTCAAACAAAACCTTCAGTATTGCTCATTCGTTAATAAACCTGGGTGATCTTCTTGAGAGAAAGAGAATCATATCCTTTGTAGAGATACAAGGAATCTTAAAGATAAGTATCATGCATTCTCTTCATTTTACTGAAGAAGCATCTAAGATAAGTTAAACAGTGGTGTGTGTGGTCACACTTGCATTCTAGACTTCTCAGTAGAGGTATTCAAAATCATGCTGACTTTAATAAAATGATGGAAACATTTCTCAGGAGTGAGAAGTTAAAGAGAGATGTACCTCCAAATGTTCTTTACTCAATTGCCCAAGGTAATCTCTCAAATTGGAACTATTTCAGCATCTAAATTCTCACTCTACAGCATTTTGGTAGAAATTTTGTTTTTTCAGAGAAAAAGAATTGATTGTCCCATCTTCCATTCTAATTGGAATAAATGAAGCCCAAGCAGAATTTTTACACCTAAGCTTTATTCTCAGTGATTAATGCAATCAAAACTTCTGACACCATCTCCCGATTGTGATGTTCTAAACTGCTGCAAATATTCCCTTAAATATTTTATTTCTAAAGAGGCACTAATATCAACTAAAGTAATAAATTCCTTTAAACACATTTGAACATAATATAATAGCTATTATGCAATGTAATCAGACTTCATGAAGTAATAACTCTAGATTGGAGCCCATGGAACATAACATATGTGTCTCACAGGTTTGTTTTTAAGTCTTACCTGTAAGAGAAGGCCATCTGGGATGGAAAAGAGCTCTTTTGTGAAACTTGAAGATTTCTTGAAACACTATGTTCTTTCTCTTTCTCTTGAAGTCACCATTCTGTCACAGTGAGGAGAAAATTAACTGGACCCAAATTTATTGTCCACACAGCCTGACTGTTTATACTATCCTAATGTTTACTCTTTTTCTAGGCAATATCAAATTGATTATTCAGTGAGTCTTTCTACAATCTTCAAGGAATCAAAGTTAAACTGTATATGCTGGAATCATGTTTTTTTTTTATTGTTTATTAAAGAGAGAAGATGCATATGCTGTTTTTCTCTGTTTTATAAATTATGCCTTTTCTATTCAGAATTATAATGAATCTAAATCCTGGGTCTAGGAATCTTACCATCTACTCTTTCTATTTTTACCCACCCTTCCTTTCTACTGACTCTCACTCTTTTTCTCTAAAATTGTATTTGAAAATTAATCAGATGACTTGCTCTCTGAGTCCCTCACTTATAAAAGCACAGTTTATTTGTCAGATCTCATATGAAAGGGAAAAATGAGAGTTTGGTAGGGAATCTCACCTATTGATAATACATTCCAAGTTTTCTTACTCCTGTTGCTTTTTCTCTTTCTTAGCATTAATTCACATTTACCCTCATTCCATCCTCCATCTTCAGTCTCTTGAGATGAATGTGGGCCCTAATAATAGATTGGCATCTGGAGAAGCCAGAAGACAGATATCAGATTGTCATTCTGCACATAAGCTTGAGTTAACCAAGGGTGGAAATCTTTCCAAATATGTCTGAAAATATGAAAAAAAATATGGCTCTTTCATGCTTGAATGACTGAAAGATAGCCAAACTACTTCTATCAAAGTTAAAAAAAGTCAGACTAAGAATAGCATGATAAATTTTGATTCAAAAGTTAATTCATTCAGAAGGTTAGAGAGCACTTGAAATCAGGGAATTTAAATAGCAGATGCCTCTTAAACATTTGGAGTATCATTACAAGAAATGTGAAACTGATAAGGAAACAAATGAGAAAGCAAAGATATATCCAGTTAATTATAAATTATGTTCAGATAACTGGATATATGTACATAAATTTCTCTTATCTCTTTGTACCTTCATAAGACTTTCATTCCTCCAAAACAACATTTCAAAATGTCATCTGAACAAATGTCCTTCCCAATTCCCTCCTTGGTATAGCTTTCCCAGTGTATTTCTTAAGTGACAAAAATGAAAACCTTTTAAGTCCCTGTGATAATTTTTTTAAACTACCTTTTTCTTTTGGCTTATTTTGATTTATTTTGAGGAAGAGGGGACATTTTACACTTAATGTCTCAGTAGACATTTTCACATTTTCATGTCCAGTTACCAATCTGGAAGATGAAAGGGTTTCTGGTTGTGCCAATAATTCAAAATTTCAGATTACAAAATCAGTATGGTATAACTTCTTAAAGAAATCATATATTTTTATCTGACATGCTGTATGAATGTATGAAAATTCTGATTTTTCCATTGATTGTAGAAATAGGTTTTGAATTGTGACTTGTTATCTATTCTTTTGGGACTCCCAGGTGACACGGTGATAAAGAATCCACCTACCACTGCAGGAGGTACAAGAGATGTGGGTTCAGTCCCTGGGTGGGGGAGATCCCCTGGAGTAAGGAAATGGCAACCCTCTCCAGTATGCTTGCCTGAAAATTCCAGGACAGAGGAGCCTGGTGGGTTACAGTCCATGAGGTCACAAAAGAGTTGGACATGACTGAGCAACAAACTGTGTCTACAACTGTTTCTTCAGATGCTATCTTCACATATGCCGAAATAATATGCAAAATGAGCTGAGGAAACTAAAACAATTTAACATTGCAAATAGGCACCAAATAAATGGCTTTTGCTGAAAAAAGTAAGTGAATTTCCAGACTTGATACTTATGGCACATAAATGGGGTCTTAACAATTAAGGTTGTATCATCACTCTTTCACCTCTTATTCCTTCTCAAGGCGAAATGGATTCACATTGATAGTACAAACACATACCTGAAGTTCTAGTTTTATATCATGATACATTGTCCAAAATTTGTGATGAAATGATTTCATCATAAAAAAGAATGAATGGGAAACATAGACACAATGATTCAGCTTGCTTATGCTTCAGGCTTAGTTTAATGACTGAGACGTGTGAGGACTCAAGAGCCTTATAAATATTGTCATCTCCACCTCATAAATGCCATCTCCTTGTCCTCTAAGAAAAATTATCCTAATGAACCTCATTGTTAACTAGTAACTTATTGATGGTTAAAACATTAAAGTAATAAAATATTAGTGCTAAAGTTAGGAAAAGAATTCTATAATAGAGCTATTTCCTTTCGTTCTTTTTCCCCCTATTTAAGATATATTTGGCTTCATCTTTAAAAGGAAAACAGTTCAACTTGCCTTCCCTTTGTCTGTGATTTCACTTTAATAAGTGAGTACTGTTACTTTCCAGAGAGCTCTCACTTCTCAGAACAGCTCATGACTGGTATACACCTCAAGGTCTAAGATTTACAATCACTTCTGGACTAAAATGTAATGAACTATTTGTGAATCCAATCCTAATTAAAATGTATAAAATATATTAAGATTATTCAAATATGAAACTGTAAATTGCCTTGTTTTTAGCTTTCCCATTTTTACTTCTATTTGGGGCACTGACATAGATTTTTTTTTTCTTTTTTTTAACTAATGAGGATGTCAACTGTAACTATTGATGAATGTACCATATAAATATGATGATCATGTTGTTTGAATTTCTCAACATTTTTTGTATTCTTTAGAGCTACAACTACTGTTGAAAAACCACATACCTATTGTTAACTTAATGGTTATAATATATCAATTATAAATAACATTGAACATATATGTACATAACTCTTGCCATGCATTATTGAATATATCTTAAGGATAGATCCCAGAAGAAGAATTACTGAATTCAGTTCAATTTACTTCAGTCACTCAGTCATGTCCAACTCTTTGCGACCCCATGAATCACAGCAGGCCAGGCCTCCCTGTCCATCACCAACTCTGGGAGTTTACTCAAACTCCTGTCCATCGAGTCAGTGATGCCATCCAGCCATCTCATCCTCTGCCATCCCCGTCTCTTCCTGCCCCCAATCCCTCCCAGCAACAGAGTCTTTTCCAATGAGTCAACTCTTCGCATGAGGTGGCCAAAGTATTGGAGTTTCAGCTTTAACATCATTCCTTCCAAAGAACACCCAGGATTGATCTCCTTCAGAATGGACTGCTTGGATCTCCTTGCAGTCCAAAGACTCTCAAGAGTCTTCTCCAACACCACAGTTCAAAAGCATCAATTCTCTGATGCTCAGCTTTCTTCACAGTCCAACTCTCACATCCATACATGACCACTGGAAAAACCATAGCCTTGACTAGACGGACCTTTGTTGGCAACGCAATGTCTCTGCTTTGTAATATGCTACCTAGGTTGGTCATAACTTTCCTTCCAAGGAGTAAGCATCTTTTAATTTCATGGCTGCAATCCCCATCTGCACTGATTTTGTTTAAAGCATGCTAATAATATCGACAAAGGTTGTGCCAATTTCTCTGCATCAGCTACCTTCCCTGTAATATTCATCACAAGGTATTGTCATGTCTTAAATATACTAATTTCGAAATGGATTCAGAAAATGGTAAAACATTTTGTTTACAACATTTTTCAAAAACACCCTAAATCTTTATGTCACTTAAAAAGCGAACAAAAAATGACAACAAAATCCAGAAATACTACTTTAATTTCTTAAAATAAAAATTTAAATAAAAGATTTCTTGAATTTATAATGTATAAGTGAATGCTGAGTCACAGGTTAATAAAAGTTAATGCTTACACAGCTTAAAGAGGTGTAGAAGTATAATTTTGAAAAATAATTTTTTAACCTATGAATCAATTTCTGTTTGGTTATATTTGGTCATTTGTTTTATTTTTTCAAATTCCACATATAAATGAAAAAATATACAGTGTTTATCTTTGCCTAATGTACTTCACTAAGGATAATTTGTTCCAGGTCCATCTATATATATATATATTCAAATGGCAAAATATCATCCTGGATATGTAATATTCCATTATGGGCTTCCCAGGCGTCTCAATAGTAAAGAATCCACCTGCCGATGCAGGAGATGTGGGTTCAACCCCTGATTGGGAAGATCCCTTGGAGGAGGAAATGGCAACCTGCTCCAGTATTCTTGCCTCAAAAATCCCATGGATAGAGGAGCCTGGTAGTCTATAGTCCATGGGGTTACAGAGTTGGACATGACAGAGCACAGCGGCACAGCCACTATTTACATAAATTCTAATATATGTATCTTCTTTATCCATTAATCTCCTAATGGACACTTAAGTTGTTTCATAATTTGACTATAGTAAATAATGCTGCTTTAAATATTGAAGTGCATATATCTTTTCAAATTTATGTTTCTGTTTTCTTCAGATATACACCAGAAACTAATACAATATTGTGAGTAAACTGCATTTCAGTTTTAAAAATATATATTGGGGGTTTCCCAGGTGGTGCAAGAGGTAGAGAACTTGCTTGCCAATGCAGGAAACATAAGAGATGAAGGGTCAATCACTGGGTTGGGAAGATCCCCTGGAGGAGGATATGGCAACTCACTATAGTAGCCTTGTCTGTAGAATCCCATGGACAGAGGAGCCTGGCAGGCTACATTCCATCGGGTCTCTAAGAGTTGGACATGACTGAAGTGATTTAGCACACATTCTATTATAACTTACTGAGCAATTGTACTCATCTCACACGCTAGTAAAGTAATGCTCAAAATTCTCCAAACCAGGCTTCAGCAATACGTGAACCATGAACTCCCAGATGTTCAAGCTGGGTTTAGAAAAGGCAGAGGAACCAGAGATCAAACTGCCAACATCTGCTGGATCATCAAAAAAGCAAGAGAGTTCCAGAAAAACATCTATTTCTGCTTTATTGACTATGCCAAAGCCTTTGACTGTGTGGATCACAAGAAACTAGAAAATTCTGAAAGAGATGAGAATACCAGACCACCTGACTTCCTCTTGAGAAACCTATATGCAGGTAAGAAAGTAACAGTTAGAACTGGACATGGAACAACAGACTGGTTCCAAATAGGAAAAGGAGTACGTCAAGGCTGTATATTTTCACCCTGCTTATTTAACTTCTATGCAGAGTACATCATGAGAAACGCTGGACTGGAAGAAACACAAGCTGGAATCAAGATTGCCAGGAGAAATATCAATAACCTCAGATATGCAGATGACACCACCCTTATGACAGAAAGTGAAGAGGAACTAAAAAGTCTCTTGATGAAAGTGAAAGAGGGAAGTCAAAAAGTTGGCTTAAAGCTCAACATTCAGAAAACGAAGTGGAAGAAACACAAGCTGGAATCAAGATTGCCAGGAGAAATATCAATAACCTCAGATATGCAGATGACACCACCCTTATGACAGAAAGTGAAGAGGAACTAAAAAGTCTCTTGATGAAAGTGAAAGAGGGAAGTCAAAAAGTTGGCTTAAAGCTCAACATTCAGAAAACGAAGATCTTGGCATCTGGTCCCATCACTTCATGGGAAATAGATGGGGAAACAGTGGGAACAGTGTTACTTTACTTTCTGGGCTCCAAAATCACTGCAGATGGTGATTGCAGCCATGAAATTAAAAGATGCTTACTCCTTGGAAGGAAAGTTATGACCAAGCTAGGTAGCATATTCAGAAGCAGAGATATTACTTTGTCAACAAAGGTCCGTCTAGTCAAGGCTATGGTTTTTCCAGTGGTCATGTATGGATGTGAGAGCTGGACTGTGAAGAAAGCTGAGCGCCGAAGAATTGATGCTTTTGAACTGTGGTGTTGGAGAAGACTCTTGAGAGTCCCTTGGACTGCAAGGAGAGCCAACCAGTCCATTCTAAAGGAGATCGGTCCTGGGTGTTCTTTGGAATGACTGATGCTAAAGCTGAAACTCCAATACTTTGGCCACCTCATGCGAAGAGTTGACTCATTGGAAAAGACTCTGATGCTGGGAGGGATTGGGGGCAGGAGGAGAAGGGGATGACAGAGGATGAGATGGCTGGATGGCATCACTGACTCGAAGGACGTAGTTTGAGTAAACTCCCAGAGTTGGTGATGGACAGGGAGGCCTGGCGTGTTGCATTTCATGGGGTCACAAAGAGTCGGACACAACTGAGCTGAACTAAACTGAGTAATTCTTCTGCTTCTAAAAATAAGACCTTATATGCAATGGCTTCTACAGTTTACATCAATGAAATCTGCATGTCTCTAAGAGTAAAATTTTAAAAATGGTAAACTTACTGAAATGAAACAGCATCTGCATCTATGCATACATTCAAGCTATAAAATTTGCAAAATGTTAGAACTTAAAGGAACTAATTAATACTTGTTATCTCTTAATTTATTATTATATAAAAGAAAATTGGAACCTTGGGACATGAAACAATACACGCAACCTTACGTTGCATATTGCATAAAGCTGGGTGAGAACTATGATGCCCTGACTTCTGATTAGACATTCTTTGGTTGCTGGGCTACTAACAGTGACAAAAAGCCCCAGTTTTTCTGAGTAGACTATGGTATTTTGCTCTCATGAAGCATTACTTTATATGACATAGAAAAAGATGCCTATGTAACTTGCCCTGAGACCAATGGCTTTGCACGTATTTTTACAATGTGCTTGTTTCACCAATAGATGGCACACTTACCTCCTTATCATTTTATGAATTAGCAGTCTTGTTACCTATAGAAAGGATCCTTTTAATAGGACTTTAAGAATGTGCTATTCTTTTAAAATAAGCTATACCTTATAGAAGAATTATTTAATTTTCTTCACAGTTCTTTTAAAAAAGTCAATCACCTGTCAAGGATTATAGCAGTATACCATAAGTCAAATAAATATTTCCTTCTGAAAATGCTCTGCTCATCTTTCATATCCCATTAGAGAGTGGATGCTGTGTAAAGGCACATACAATCTAGTCATGCATATGTAATTCTTCATAGTCTACTGTTTCATATCACTTATAACTTCACCTCTGGACATACCTTCATGCTATCCTGCTTTACATTTTTAGACCAAAGAATAAACCAGTAATTGACTAGAGTTTACCATTTAAGTGTGTTCTAATCTGCTTTCTCAACTTTCCTGAAGTAACTAAAGCCTCTCTATTGTATGGCTATTTCTTCTCCATTTAGGAGAATTTTTTTTTTTCATTCTAGACCGAAATTAATATAATTTTTAAAATGTTACTGCTTTAACTTCTGTTATTAATTTAGAAAACAAAATTTCCAAATAACATGCAAATATAAGATTGTTCTGAGAAATACTCTAACCTTTTGTTAAACAGAATAAAGCAATTACAATTATCCCTAAACATATATACGTGCCAGTAATTCTTGGGTCTGATAAGAAACATTTTTTCAGGTGTTCTAATATGATAGCTTAGATGGTGAATCTGCCTTCAATATGGGAGACCTGGGTTTGATCCCTGGGTTGGGAAGATCCCCTGGAGAAGGAAATAGAAACCCACTTCAGTATATTTGCCTGGAGAATTCCATGGACAGAGAAGCCTGGTGGGCAACAGTTCATGAAGTCACAAAGAGTAGCTCATGACTGAGCAACTGACACACATACTCCGTTACTAACTGATTTGTACCATTTAGTGATGGGATAAACAGAGAATGTATTCATGTCTAAAAACTCAATCATTAGCTGCAGCTTCTGGAGAGTAGAAAAAGTGCTTTACTAAGATGCAAAGACTCTCTCACCGTTTAGCATTTTGAGAGAAAATGTACAACTCTCCTTATTTATAATCATCTTTAGTTCCTCGGTTCACTGATATCTCCTTTGCTACTCTAGTTATCATGCTTGGGAATTCAACATTGATTCATCTAAAATCTTTGATCTCTGCAGCTTCTAAGGTTATTCCCTCCTGGATCTTGTTTTCATTTCTATTAACTCCAATTCAAAAACCTGCATTTTAAATTTCCCTTTTCATGACATTTCTTTCTTGCTGCACTCCAGCTAAGTTTCGAGCTCCCTAGACCTCCAATTCTTGACTCTACTTTTTTACGCTTCAAATCTATCTTTCTCTTTGTTTTTTTCCAAACCCCCATCCTCGCTACTCTCTTATCAGTGGAGATCCCTTAGACCCCTTGGATAACCATGCAGCTCTGTGACCCACGCCTAGCTCATGGTTTTGGCCTCCTCTTCTTCTGACCTACTTGCTGGCACACCCCAACCATGGTCAAATCCAGCTGTTCACTGACAACTGGTCTCCTCAGCAGCTGTGTATGGCTGGAGGAAACAAAAATTCTTCCACTCTGTGGACTGATCTCACTTTAAATTTATGTTTATGGATCTCAAATGGGCACTCAGCACATATTATAATTCCACTACACTTCTTCAAGGTCTTAAGTTCCAATTTCACACCTTTGCTTCTCTCTCTCAAACACTTACACCATTCTCTCTCACTCTACACTGAAGAAAGTTATCCACACCAAAAGTCATTGAAAATAATGTTATCCTAAGAATATATCTTATCTTCCTGTAACTAAATTCACTCACTCGTCTGTGTCCATACTCAGATAGTCTCTTTCCTCCGTATAGAAAGAGAGCAAGGTGACGTCCACTCTCATCTAAGACCAGTTTCTTCATAGCCTGAAGATCTCCCTTCACTCCCACTCATTTAATGGCTTTCCTTATCAATACTGCATGCACAATTAGCCACTTTCTCACTGCATCGAGTTTTTCTCACTCCTAAATTATTTCCAACAGCAAAACAAGCATCAGCAACAAAGCCTTAATATTACTCCACCTTAAAAAAAAAAAAAAAAAAGAAAAGAAAGAAAGAAAGAGTTCACATTTCCCACCAGCCACAAGCTGCTGTTTATTTCCTTTGCTCTCTTAATGTTAAAACATCTTAGAAAAAATTCTCATACTTATTGAACCTTCTTTCAACCGACCCCAACTGGGTTTTAACACCCCTCCATTTCACAGAAATTGTTCTTTAAAATGGCTCTAGTGATCTCCTTGTTGCAGTATGTCTTCTGAATAAACCGTTTACACAGTTCTCTGCTCCCTCCCATTTGATAGACTATTTCTGTAAGCTTCTGTGACACCATATTCCTCTGACTGTCTTTTTAATTTACTGGCACTTCTTCTTAGTTATGTTTGCTGGTTTTAAACGCTGAATTTCTTCAGGTTTCTATTAAGCCTTTGTTTTTCTTTTCCACCTACAGTTCCTCTTTGTATAATCTTATTTAGACCTATTTCTTCAAAAGAGCTTGCATCTTATCTCTATCTTCCACCTATGGAAACAGTGACAGACTTTATTTTGGGGGGACTCCAAAATCACTGCAGATGGTGACTGCAGCAATAAAATTAAAAGACGCTTGCTCCTTGGAAGAAAAGTTATGACCAACCTAGACAGCTTATTAAAAAGCAGAGACATCACTTTTCAAACAAAGGTCCATCTAATCAAAGCTATGGTTTTTCCAGTAGTCATATATGGATGTGAGAGTTGTACTATACAGAAAGCTGAGTGCCCAAGAACTGATGCTTTTGAACCGTGGTGTTGGAGAAGACTCTTGAGAGTCCCTTGGACAACAAGGAGATTCAATCAGTCCATCCTAAAGGAAATCAGTCCTGAATATTCATTGGAAGGACTGATCTGAAGCTGAAACTCCAATAATTTGGCTACCTGATGTGAAGAACTGACTCATTGGAAAAGATCCTGATGCTGGGAAAGATTGAAGGCAGGAGAAGGGGGCAACAGAGGATGAGATGGTTGGATGGCATCACTGACTCAACAGACATGAGTTAGAGTAAACTTCAGGAGTTGGTGATGGACAGGGAGGCCTGGTGTGCTGCAGTTCTTGGGGTCGGAAAGAGTCGGATACAACTGAGAGACTGAACTGAATTGAACTGAGTAGTTAATTCAGTTAGACTAACTGGATAGTCTCATAGAAATCACATTTGTCTTGAACTTTTTTAGATATGGTATTAGTTTTCTAGATCCACCATGACAAGTTCCCCAGACAAGGAGGTTTAAACAACAGAAATTATTTTCTCACAGTTTTAGAGGATAGGAGTCTATTATCAAGTGTCAATAGGTTTGGTTTCTTCTGAGCCCTTCTCCTTGTCTTGTCCAAGGTCATCTTCCTTTTGTGTGTTCCATAGTCTTCCCTCTGTATTTCCCTTTATACATATCTGTGTCAGGCTTTCATATTTTTGTAAGGATACTAGCTAGTCACATTAGATCAGAGGCATTAAATTACCTCATTTTATCATAATTACCTCTTTAAAGATTCTATCTCCAGATACAGACACATTCTGAGATACTGAGGGATAGCTCTTCAATATCTAAATGCATGCAGTGGGGGGAGCACAATTCACACTCATGACAAATACATATTATAGGAAAGATCTTCATCCTAATCTACTTTTCCCAACTTTTCAAACCTATAGAAGTGACTTAACCACAATCAATCTGTATATTCAACTCTGATATGATAATAGTATGAAAGTGAAAGTATTAGTCACTCAGTTCAGTTCAGTTCAGTCGCTCAGTCATGTCCAACTCTTTGCGACCTCATGAATTGCACCACTCCAGGCCTCCGTATCCATCACCAAATCCCGGAGTTCACTCAAACTCACATCCATCGAGTCAGTGATGCCATCCAGCCATCTCATCCTCTGTTGTCCCCTTCTCCTCCTGCCCCTTATCCCTCCTAGTATTAGGGTCTTTTCCAATGAATCAACTCTTCACATGAGGTGGCCAGAGTATTGGAGTTTCAGCTTTAGCATCAGTCCTTCCAATGAACAGCCAGGACTGATCTCCTTTAGAATGGACTGGTTGGATCTCCTTGTAGTCCAAGGGACTCTCAAGAGTCTTCTCCAACACCACAGTTCAAAAGCATAAATTCTTTGATGCTCAGCTTTCTTCACAGTCCAACTCTCACATCCATACATGACCACTGGAAAAACCATAGCCTTGACTAGATGGACCTCTGTTGGCAAAGTAATGTCTCTGCTTTTGAATATGCTATCTAGGTTGGTCAGTTGTGTTCAATTCTTTGTGACCCCATAGACTGTAGCCCTCCAGCCTTCTCTGTCCATGGAATTCTCTAGGCAAGAATATTGGAGTGGGAAGCCATTCTCTTTTCCAGAGGATCTTCCCAACCCAAAGACCAAACCGGGTCTCCTGCATTGCAGGCAGATTCTTTACTATCTGAGCCACCATGGAAATCCTGGCAATAGCATAAAACCACCTTAAGAGATTTTTGTGAGCATTAAAGAAAAAATTGTGTTTCCCTGATGGCTCAGGTGGTAAACAATCTGCCTGCAATTTGGGAGACCTGGGTTCAATCCCTGGATTGAAAAGATGCCTTGGAGGAGGACATGGCTACCCATTCCAGTAATCTTGCCGGGAGAATCCCCATGGACAGAGGGGCCTGGTGGGCTGCAGTCCACAGGGTTGCAAAGAGTTGGACACAGCTGAGCAACTAAGCACATACATACAAAGGAAAAAATTAACAAATTCTAATATGTGCTTATCACACACTTGTAAGTTACTATTTTACACTACAAATTAGTACTGTTCCCATTTCCTTCTCTTTCCGTCTCCCCTGCCAATTGTAGTCTGTGTGTGTCTGTGTGTGTGTGTGTGTGTGTGTGTGTGTATGATAGAGAGAGAAAGAGTTTCCTTTTTTTTTCCATTTTCTCTCCACTACTTTAAGTTTGCATTCTCTCCAGTTGAAGAATGAAGGTAGAGTAAGTAATTAATTATACAAAGCATTTGCTCAATGTGCAGCCACTCTGTCACACCAAGCCTTAAAATGCCTCCAGGCCACAATGTCCTCTGATAACAAGAGTAGCTTAGGCCTGTTTGAGTTGGTGGTCACATTGAAGAGAGTAACAGTGAATTGTCATTGAGTATCTCCTATTTTTTTCTTTAATATGAGAGCTGTTAGAAATGTCCAAAATATGGTCTCTGACTGTGAAGAGTAAATAATCCAGTTCAGAGGTATAGAGATCTTCTGTAAATGGCCAGAGAGTAAATATTTGAGACTTTATGGGCCATATGTTTTCTGTTGTAACTCCTCAACTCTGCAGTTGTAGTGTAAAAGCAGTCATCAAGAATATATACATAAATAAGGATGGCTGCATTCAAATGCATATTTATTTACGTAGACTAAAATTTGTATTTCATATAATTTTATATGATGTGATATGTGATTCTTCCAGAGAAGGCAATGGCACCCCACTCCCGTACTCCTGCCTAGAAAATCCCATGAACGGAGCCTGGTAAGCTGCAGTCCATGAGGCCACAAAGAGTCAGACACAACTGAGCGACTTCACTTTCACTTTTCACTTTCATGCATTGGAGAAGGAAATGGCAACCCCCTCTAGTGTTCTTGCCTGGAGAATCCCAGGGACAGATGAGCCTGGTGGGCTGCCGTCTATGGGGTGGCACAGAGTGGGACACGACTGAAGCGACTTAGCAGCAGCAGAAGCATATCATTCTTCCTTTAGTTGTTTTCAATGACTTTGATTTTAGCTTGTGGGCTTGCCAAAGGCAGAGAGCAGGCCCCATTTGGCCTGCCATCCATAGTGTGTCAACCCCTGACCTTGTTTAGAAAATGAGAAAATACTTAAGTATTTGGGAGTAACACATGAAAAAACATGGTAAATTTTGCATCATAGTCTCTATGTGATTTCAGTGACCTAAGGCTGAATATAAGTATGAATATTAATTTTCTTATAGTAGTACCCAAATGAGGTCTGACAGATCCTTCTACCCCACCTTAGAAGATAACTATGTAATTAGTTATGATTGTCATCTAGATCATTACTGCTGTGTTCATATCAGGCCAGTCTCTCAGGTTTACTGCACGCTATGGGAACCTGGAAAATGACAATTCTCAGAGTCAATTCCTTTCTGGCAATCATTCAAGAATCCTAAGTGTAAGCCATTTCTTGTCCCATGGGGGAACAAGTGAGTATTCAAGCATAGAGAGCAAGAGGAGGAAGTAAATCTCCAAACCTAGGGTTCATCTGATACTTGAGTAGCCAATGAGTCTCTACAGGTAACTGCCATTGTGGAAGATGTCCCTACCAGTTTGAGATACCATCCTTCTTTCATGCATCCGGTTTGCCAAGATTTTAGGATGCTGGGCTTGAGGCATTCAGTATCATGGGAAGTAGAATAGATGTTTAGACAAAAAAAAAAAAAAAAAAAANTGAGTCTCTACAGGTAACTGCCATTGTGGAAGATGTCCCTACCAGTTTGAGATACCATCCTTCTTTCATGCATCCGGTTTGCCAAGATTTTAGGATGCTGGGCTTGAGGCATTCAGTATCATGGGAAGTAGAATAGATGTTTAGAAAAAAAAAAAAAAAAAAAAAACTCTCATGAGGTCATGAAAAGAAGCAATTAAATCAGATTAAGATAGTTTCAAGTGGAAAGGATACCTGAGTAAAAGGAATGTCCAAGTAAGTGGATTTTTGAAATAATTTAGAGTTCACACATCTTTTCTATTTTAGAATACAAAGATGCTAAAAAATAAGTTGGTAGAGCAAGACTATTAATGGAATATAGCATTATTCAAAGTCATGAATTAAAGGTTATTCATTACAGTGTGCAAAGTCCTATATATTAGCAATTCTAAATTTCTAAAAGCTAATAAGCATTCACTTGTTCTCTAGACTGGAAAATCTCTCAGTTTCCTATCTCTTTTTAAATAAATGTCTGTTCAATTCATTGTCCTAATTTACAATGAAACACAAGGTTTCATCCAATCTATATTCTTTAACTACATTACAATTCTAATGTACAGTTAAATTCTAAGATAGAGTTTAAAAATCAGTTTAGTAAATAAATGACAATTGAAGTTGTACATATGTTATAGGAATATTTACTGAATCTTGAGTGGGTAAACTCTTTAATTCATGTTTATCTTTATATGCTGTGTAATAAATAATGCCATTTAATATCTTTTTTTCCTATAAAAACTTTTGTGTTTTTAAAAAATTATGTAATATTTATTTATGAAAAGAAACATATTCTTTTTGGAAGCAAGAGGTATTGAGAACATAAATTTAATTTTGTACTTCTCTGACCTTGATCTACAATGCTAGATAGACTATAAGGGAAAAGACACATATCCCATGACAATAGTAATGTGATTCTAACAAACACCAAAGTCAAAATGCACAAGAATTTCTGGTTTAACAAGTTTGGAAACAAAAACCTATTTCCACCCAAATATTTTGTGTTTGAATATGATTTTTATTTTATTTTCATTCCTTTTATGTAACTGCCTTTACACACAGCAAAATGGCTAATGCCATCACTCGTTTTACATTTGTTTTGCTTCCTGCTGTTGAATGAACAATCAGTGTTTACAGATTAGCAGCAGTTGTAGTCTTCTGACTTTTACTCCTTTCATACTTTCAAATAAGAAGCATTTTCTATTTGTTGCTCTGGCGTTTTTGGAGTAGCGAGGACATTCACAGTGCAAACCACTGTTATTCATACTGTTATAATTCCTTTGCAGTTAAGTCATTACTAGCAATCATAGCAGGCTTGTAGCACAATACCTTATTTGGGAATGTCATGTGAGAGCCCAGAGCAATGCAAAAAATAAAGGCCAACTTGTCTGGCTGCAGAGGGATTTACTGCGAGCCCCCTGGCAGAGGGATCTTTCAGAAAGTATTATGGGCTTCTGTGGGGTGGATCATATGAACCTGAAATGGAGCAGGTGCCCTGAGCCTCCAAGAAAAGATGCTATGAAAATCCTAACACAAGGTATTTCTTCTAGAATTTATGAAAATTCCAGTGGTATTTGCTGTACACACAAGGCCTCAGCCAAAATTAATTTGAAAATTAAAGTATTAATGGAAATGAGCACAGATAGGCACAACTAAGAAGACACTATGACCACTTAGGCAACCCTACTTCCCTATTTTCTTTCCTGCTAAGAAGCAAACTGGAAAGACAAGTTCCCTCTCTCTCTTGCAGATCTCTCTTGAGTGCCTATAATTTGCTGTGAGGTGGTTTATTTTGAAAGAGTTCTTCCAAAGTAAAAGTGAAATAAAGATGTTAATTTATCAACACCAAGAGTCTTAGGAATTTAATTTATGCTAGATACCCTAGGGCAATTTAACTGGCTTCCCTGGTGTCTCAGTGCAGTGCAATGCAGGAGACCCAGATTTGATCCCTGGGTTGAGAAGATCCCCTGGAGGAGGGCGTGGAAAACCACTTCAGTATTCTTGCCTGGAAAATCCCATGGACAGAGGAGTCTGGCAGGCTACAGTCCACAGGGTTGCAAAGAGTCAGACACAACTGAAGCAATTCAGCAGCAGCAGCAGGGCAGTTTAAAACCTAGTCCTGCCCCAGTCTCAGCCCCATGTCAAGAGAGGATATGGAAATTTTAAAGTTGTTCCATGTAAAGGTTCCATGTAAAGAAAAAGACAGCAAATATGGAAGTTCTGAAACTATTTCTTGAACCACCTAGCTAATCATGTCACTTGTCTTTTTCTCTTTTTTTCCCTCTGTGTGCATATGAGTGCACATATATGTATGTGAGTGATTTACTGTTTTAATTAAAATGAAAATAATAACGTGAGTGCTAAGAGAATAAATTTAAATAATTAACATTTGCATAGCATCTAATTGCCTACAAATCTAATATCAGTACATTTGATCCTCACCTCTATATGATGAGATATGATAAGAATGGATGAAAATGAGAAAGCAAAAAATGAGAGGGACTGTGGTATTTGGTTAAGTTCACAAAAATCTATAAAAGCATATAACTAGGTATTCTTACTAAACAGTCACTACTCTTTTTGAAATACTTAACATATATAATTTTTAAGTTATCTCAAAAGGAAAAAGGCGGGTCTAAGTATACAGCTAAAGGTCCAAGTGCAAAGTAATGTTTTCAGCATCTTTTTAGTTGTAAGAATTGGCAAGGGCTTTGGAGAGCATCTCCAAACTGCTAGCTGTACATACCAAACCAGAGAATTCTGTCAGCTTTTTGTAGGACAGAGGTCAGCAGGTTATTTCCACACCCTGTGATGAATGACAGATTTTTGATTCAGATTATGCTAAAGTTTTGGGGTAAACTGAATAAACATTAAAGTAGAGACTCAACAAAAAATGCTGACAAAAACTGGAGCAAGAATGTCAATGACAATCAATTGTAACTGCAGTCAAATACACTTTAATCATTTGCTGTATTTCTGCTTTGGGGTAGGCAGTCCCTAAACCTGTGAATGTTATTTTACAGAATAAAAGTGACTTTTTGAATGCTATTAAGGTTAAAGACCTTGACATGGGATGGATTATCCTGGTTGGCCCAACCTAGTTATGAGTTCTTAAAAGCAAAGGACCTTTCCAGACTAGATCAGATAGACAGAGATGCAACAACTGAAGAAGGGTCAGAGAGATGTGATGGGTCCTGGCTCCTAAGATGGAAGAAAAGGTCATAAGCCAAGGAATGCAGGTCAACTATATGGAAAAGGGAAAGACATGGATAATCCCCTAGAGCCTATAGAAAGAATACAGTCCATTCCATGCCTTAATTTTAACACAGTGAGACATTTGTCAAACTTCTGAATGACCAAACTGAAAGAAAATAAATGTGAGTTGCTTTGAGCCACTTGTTTGTTGTAACTGGTTACAGCAAGAATAAAAATAAGAGCAGTATATTCTCTCTTTTTTCATAAAACTCTGGATTTACTGTTGAAACTGTAATTTTCAAAGTTGCATTTTGAGTACAATCCAGACAATACATCAGAAAAATGATACAAAAAACATTAATATAATGGCATGTAGAAAAAAAAAATTACAATAAGGCTATAATTATCATTAACTTACTCTGAGTCTATTCTTTTAATTGCTCATTTTTACTACATTTTTTTTATACCATCCTATGCTGAAGTTGATGGACTTCCCTATGGCTCAGATGGTAATGAATCTTCCTGTGATGCAAGAGACCCAGGTTCAATCCCTGGGTCAGGAAGATACCCTGGGGAAGGAAATGGCAACCCATTCCAGAATTCTTGCATGGAGAATCTCATAGACAGAAGAGCCTGGTAGGCTACAATCCATGGGGGTCACAAAGAGTTGGACATGACTAAGTGACTAACACACACATACTGAAGTTCTGCTTTCATGGGCAATTTTTACATCATGTATCTCTGAGAAATGAAAATATTAAGTGTTCTATTCATTTGATGCCTAACCATCACACTGGATGAATACATGTGTTTGAATAAGCAATGATTTTGACATCATACACTGTCTGTATGGAAGCACCACGACTGACCATCTCTCACAATAACATGATATAAAGAAATGTAGAGTAGCATGGCTTGCTACTTGGTCAGTTTCTTTAGGCTAAATCTGCCTTTAATATAATGGACTGCTGTTTTTAAATTCTAGAAAAGCAGTGTCTTTCACAAAAGGATTTTGATGAAGGTTTGCTTGCCATCTGGCTTTTCTGTCTGAATTTGTAAATTTTTATTTATTTATTCATTTATTTTTGGCTGTGCTGGGTCTTCCTTGCTGGGCGGACTTTTCTCTAGTTGTGGCGAGTGGGAGCTACTCTCCACTTCTGATGCACGGAATTCTCATTGCAATGACTTTCTCTTGTTGTTGAGCATAGACACTAGGATGTGTGGCTTCAGTAGTTGAAGCTCCCGGGCTCTAGTACACAGGCTCAGCAGTTGTGGTTCATGGGCTTAGTTGCTCCACAACATGTGGAATCTTCCCAGACCAAGGAGAGAACCCATCTCTCCAGCACTGGAGGTAGATTCTTTATTACTGAGCCACAAGGGAAGCTTTCTGTCTGAATTTTTGATTAATTATACTTACATAACACTCAAGAAGGATATTGGAAATCATCAATGAAATGGAAGGCCTTGGTTACATTTATAGTTAATGTTGTGTATCACATTTATGGAGGATTTTCTATCTTCACATATGCTTGACTTGGCTGGCTCACTGGTTATATATAGTTCTTGATCCATTTCAATCCTGCTTTAAGACTATAAGGAAGTGAACTTAAATATTTCACATGCCACACTTTTAGCAATATATATAAAAACATAAAAGGGTTTGTTCCAGGACACTGAAATACCATTCAAATTCCTTTTATTTACGACTTACACTGATGAAATTCAAAAACATGTGGAACCATCAACTGCTCCTGGCAAATCTATATGGATTTAGAAAACCATCATTGAATAAGTTATTCTATTTTTAACTAGAAATGCTGTACTAGGGCCTATAGCTTCAATTTAAAGAGTTCAGTTATGCTGTTGAAATACTTGGTATTTGTGCTACAAAAAATAATTTTTTGTTTTTTGTTTTCCTTTCAGTTATCCTAACACAACCATACTTTGTGGAATTATTTCATGGTAAGTAAATGCACAGGCTGCTCATTTATAAATGAGGATGTCAGTGAATTCACACACTCTAGATATGTGCTGTCTAGATATCTGCAATAGTGAAATTAACCAGTTGGGGAGTTCTCATCTCCAAAATATAGGGTGCTTGGAAGGGGAGTCTAATGAACACAGGAAGGCTGTTTAAGTGAACACAGCTGAGTCTTTTCTACTGGTTAGGCCCCTAGAGGTTTTTCTTGTTTAATTCCCCACACGGAGAAAATCATGTTCCAAAGATATTGTGCCACAAGCATCTAGAAGGGCTGAGTAAATAGCAATGGCATTAAATATTTGTGGTGGGTGCATTTCTACAAATAATCAAGTTAATGATCCATTCAAATCAGTCAAGAGTTGAATGAAAATGAACTACTATAAGAGCTTGACACTGAAACCAATTTAAGTAAATTTTAATGGATAAATCTTTATGGAGCTGTTTCTCTGCTCTTCGCTAGTAGCATATTGGAGATCTACTGACCTGGGGGGCTCACCTTCCATTGTCATATCTGTTTGTCTTTTCATTGTGTTCATGGGTTCTCAAGGCAAGAATGCAAACATAGCTTGCCATTTCCATCTCCAGTGGACCATTATTGTCAGGCCCTGACTATCAGGGACATGCCCTTCAGCAGCTCCACATATTCAGATGACATGCCCAGTGCCCTTGTTGTCCCACTGAGATGAGGCTGTTAAAGTGTTGCACTCAATATGCCAGCAAATTTGGAAAACTCAGCAAAGGTGATATGACTGGAAAAGGTTAGTTTTCGTTTCAATCCCAAAGAAAGGCAATGCCTAAGAATGTTCAAATTACCATACAATTACATTCATTTCACATGCCAACAATATTATGTTTAAAATCTTTTAAGCTAAGCTTTAGCAGTATGTGAAACAAGAATTTCCAGATGTATGAGATGGATTTAGAAAAGGACAGAGGAACCAGAGATCAAATTACCAAAATCTGCTGGATCGTAGGAAAAGAAAGGGAATTCTAGAAAAATATCTACTTCTGCTTCATTGACTATGCTAAAGCTTTGGCTGTGTGGATTACAACAAACTTTGGAAAATTCTTCAAGAGATGAGAATACCAGACCATCTTACCTGCCTCTTGAGAAACCTGCATGCTAGTCAAGAAGTAACAGTCAGAACCACATGGAACAATGGACTGGTTCAAAATTGAGAAAAGAGTACATCAAGTCTCTTTGTATATTGTCACCCTGCTTCTTTAACTTAAATGCAGATTATATCATGAAAATTTCCAGGCTAGATGACTCACAAGCTGGAATCAGGTTTCTGGGAGAAAGGTCAACAGACTCAAATAGGCAGATAATACCACTCTAAGGGCAGAAAGTGAAGAAGAATTAAAGAGCCTCTTGATGAAGTTGAAAGAGGAGAGTGAAAAAGCTGGCTTAAAACTCACCATTCAACCAACAAAGATCATGGCTTCTGGTCCCATCACTTCGTGGTATATAAATAGTGAAAAAGTGGAAACAGTGACAGATTTTATTTACTTGGGCTCCAAAACCACTGCAGATGGTGATTCAGTTCAGTGCAGTTCAGCTCAGCTCAGTTGCTCAGTCGTGCCCACCTCTTTGCAAGCCCATGAATTGCAGCATGCCAGGCCTCCCTGTCCATCACCAACTCCCAGAGTTCACTCAAATTCATGTCCATTGAGTCGGTGATGCCATCCAACCATCTCATCCTCTGTAATCCCCTTTTCCTCCTGCCCTCAATCCCTTCCAGCATCAGAGTCTTTTCCAATGAGTCAACTCTTCGCATGAGGTGGCCAAAGTACTGGAGTTTCAGCTTTAGCATCAGTCCTTTCAATGAACATCCAGGACTGATCTCCTTTAGAATAGATTGGTTGGATCTCCTTGCAGTCCAAGGGACTCTCAAGAGTCTTCTCCAACACCACAATTCAAAAGCATCAATTCTTCTGCGCTCAGCTTTCTTCACAGTCCAACTCTCACATCCATACATGACCACTGGAAAAACCATAGCCTTGACTAGATGGACCTTTGTTGGCAAAGTAATGTCTCTGACTTTGAATATGCTATCTAAGTTGGTCATAACTTTTCTTCCAAGGAGTAAGCGTCTTTTAATTTCATGGCTGCAGTCACCATCTGCAGTGATTTTGGAGCCCCAAAAAATAAAGTCTGACACTGTTTCCCCATCTATTTCCCATCAAGTGATGGGACCGGATGCCATGATCTTCATTTTCTGAATGTTGAGCTTTAAGCCAACTTTTTCACTCTCCTCTTTCACTTAAATTAAAAGATGTTTGCTCCTTAGAATAAAAGCTATAACAAACTAAACACTGTATTATAAAGCAGAGATATCACTTTGCTGACAAAGGTCTGTATTCTCAAAGCTATGGTTTTTCCAGTAGTCTAGTATGGATGTGCGAGTGGGACCATAAAGAAGGCTGAGTGCTGAAGAATAGATGCTTTCTAACATGGTGTTGGAGAAGACTCTTTGAGAGTCCCTTGGTCTGCAAGGAGACCAAACTAGTCAATCCTAAAGGAAATCAACCTTGAATGTTCATTGGAAGGACTGGTGAAGCTGAAGCTCCAACACTCTGGCCATCTGATGCTAGGAGCCAACTCATTGGACAAGACCCTGATGCTGGAAAAGATGGTGGTAGTAGGAGAATGGGATGGCAGGAAGAGATGGTTGGATAGCATCATCTACATTCCAAGAAGATGAATCTACACTGATTGAGTAACTTTTCAATGTAATGTATTACAATCAATTGGTCTATAGCTTATAGCGTGAGAGTTTTATTTTATTCTTGCAGACACAAGATTGCAAAGACAGTTTAGCCAGTTTTCTCAATCTATTATTTACTATGCCCTCTTTTTGATTATATAATTCAACTTCAAAGACATGACAAGCCAAATTTCACCTCCACAGTCCTGCTTTAATTGATCAAATACGCCCCCAGTGGCAGCACAATTATTTTCAAGCTTTTGTTTTTCTATAGGTAAATTCCCAAAATAAATATTTTGAAAATATAAAATTGCAGTATTAAACCACACACACACACACATACTGTCATCTGCCTGCACCCACATTGAGCATTCCTCTAATTGGCATCACTGTAACCCCTCAATGAGATTTGTAAAGGTGTTTAGTTCTACCAGTAACACATGTGCCACTATCAGTGACAGCTAACTAGCGTTATCTTGCTCTTATTATATATCATATAATGTAGGAAGGACTTCACATTTGTTTATTCATTTTATAGATAAGGACCAAAAAGGTTTAGAAATGTTGAATATTGTGCATAAGCTAATACATAGTAAAGTCACAAGGGTTCACTCCTTTTCACATTCTGCCAACACTTTTTATCTCTTATCTTTTTGGTGATAATCTGTTCTAACAGATTTGAAGTGATATTTCAAATTTGGTTTGCCAACAAAGGTCCGTCTAGTCAAGGCTATGGTTTTTCCAGTGGTCATGTGAGATGTGAGAGTTGGACTGTAAAGAAAGCTGAGCACCAAAGAATTGATGCTTTTGAACTGTGATGTTGGAGAAGACTCTTGAGTGACCCTTGGACTGCAAGGAGATCCAACCAGTCCATTCTGAAGGAGATCAGCCCTGGGATTTCTTTGGAAGGAATGATGCGAAAGCTGAAACTCCAGTACTTTGGCCACCTGATGTGAAGAGCTAACTCATTTGAAAAGACCCTGATGCTGGGAAAGATTGAGGGCAGGAGGAGAAGGGGACAACAGAGGATGAGATGGTTGGATGGCATCACCAACTCGATGGACATGGGTTTGGGTGGACTCCGGGAGTCGGTGATGGACAGGGAGGCCTGGTGTGCTGCGGTTCCTGGGGTTGCAAAGAGTTGGACACGACTGACTGATTGAACTGAACTGAACTGTGCTTCCCTGATGATAGCAATCTTTTCATGCACCCACTGTCTAATTATATATTTTCTTTGGAAAAAATGTTTAGTTCCTCTGTCAATTATTTTAATTAGCTTAGAAGGGTTTTGTTGAGTCATATGAGTTTCTTAGATATTTTAGATATTAACCTCTTATCAGGTATATAATTTACAAATATATTCTCTCATTTCATAGGCTACCTTATTTATTAAATCAAATTAAATGATTCTTAACTCTTTAAAAATATTTGTGTTAGTCGTTCAGTTGTGTCCAACTCTTTGTAACCCCAAGGCCTATAGCCTGCCAGGCTCCTCTGTCCATGGGATTTTCCAGGCAAGAATATTGGAGTGTGTCACCATTTTCTTCTCCAGGGGATCTTCCAGACCCAGGGATCGAACCCGGGTCTTCTGCATTGCAGGCAGACTCTTTACCATCTGAGCTACCAGGGAATTATCCCTAAAAATCTTAAGGTAATATTTTGTTTTGATCAATTTAGTTAACTGTCAAATCAGGATTGAGAGTAAGTAATGATTAGTTATAACTTCACATTTGACTTACATTTAATATTTCCATGAAACATGCATATATACATATATATCCATTTTGTTACAACCTGCCCAGTAGTTCACATATATAGGGCAAGTAACCACTGTAGATGGAGGTGTCTCACAGTCAAAGAATTTTTAAAATTCTTTAAATTATTTGACAATTTCTGATTAATATGTTCTATTGTGATTACTAACAGAAAATTTGTCATAAAACCTACAAAATCAGTAAATTTTGTGGCTTTAGTTTCCTCATAGGTAAAATGATGAAGTTAGATATATGAATCTTTAAGTTTCTTTACAGGCCCAGAACTTCATATATTAACTACAGAATTACTTTATGATTCTCTTTTAACTCCAAATTAAATTAATCCTATACAGAGTGAAATGCTGAATATTATAAATTTAGAATTAGCATAACATTTATCAAATAAGAAAGTTCAACATTTTCTAACTTAAACCATGTTATTATTTTAATGTGAATACTGTAAAAATTATTCAAGGAAATAAAACATGGTTAAAGGATTAATGAATCAATTAATATTCCTTTAAAAGTAATATGCATATGTTTCTGTCATCTATCACTAAAAACTACTGCTCGGTATTCTTGTAAAGATGTGATGCATTTTGTAATTGTAGTTTTAGCACAGTGAATGAAATTGTCATTGATTAGGTCGAATCAACTCTTCATGATGACTATAATAAAATTTATATATTTGCCATCTTGATTCAAATACTTTGTATGTATTTGCTCATTTAGGAATAAAAATTTGTGAAACACTGCTAAAATAAGAAAATACAATAGTTTCTCTATATATAGCATGAATCACTGAAGTTTAAATAGAAATTTGATTTTGGATATTTGAAAAACCCATTTGCATTTTTAAAAGATTTTATTGATTAATTCAATACTAATAGGCAAAAAAAAAAAAAAAAAACCTGTTTAAAGCACTAAAAATAATCTAATACAATCTGGAATTTGAGTGTTGAGGAATTTTTGTTGCTTCCACATTGTTCATTTTTTGCTATCAGTGCCATTCAAGGTTTTTCAAAAAACTTTATCTGTGTACATAGTGTTGATTGAATCAATTCATGAGAATGANAAAAAAAAAAAAAAAAAACCTGTTTAAAGCACTAAAAATAATCTAATACAATCTGGAATTTGAGTGTTGAGGAATTTTTGTTGCTTCCACATTGTTCATTTTTTGCTGTCAGTGCCATTCAAGGTTTTTCAAAAAACTTTATCTGTGTACATAGTGTTGATTGAATCAATTCATGAGAATGATCTATGTTTATATTGAAAGGCTAAATTTTGCCTGAAATAATGAAATCACTTTTTAGTAATCTCATCACAAAATTATTAAGTGATTAGATGCATTTTGTATTAGTGTCAGAGTAACTAGTCCAAAAGTATCTTCTACCCCAAGACTATTTGCCAAACTGCTTAAACATTTTGATTTATGATCTGATGATGCTGGGGTTTCAACATGAAAAAGTGTATCAAATACATAGCATAGGTTCATTGGATCTTCATATACCCGTTCCCTAGATCAGTTTGAAAAGATCCTTGGGACAGATTCTGAAAGTGCAGCATCAGGGAGAATGTTAGTTATGCAGGGCATTCACAAATGTATGCAATGCCACTCACTGACATCTACAAAGGGTCCATTTTATAAATTGTCAAAGAAGCCATTGTTACAGAGTGACACCAGAGAAAAGCTGTCAATTCTATTATTAAATTGACATTCCACACATGCTGCTTTCAGATGGAGGCCCTTAATGAACTTAGTCTCCCTCCTTTCTGCCCTGTACCATTTAACATCTTCTTTCTTGTATGCTCTTCAAATAGACATCAGTTGATGTTAAAGCAGTGGACAAGTGAACCCTCCAAGAGGCCATCTTTCGGGTACATTGATGAAACACCTGGAAGAGAGTCTTCATGGCTCTCTGTGTTCAAGGATACTACAATGATTGCTACAGAAACAATGACATCTCCCAGGGTATCGTCAATCAAGTATTTGAGTATAAAAACAAGAACCAGAAAGGAAAGAAAAAAAGTGTTTTAAGCACATAGTACTGTAATCCTATTTGTGAAAGGGAAGAACAGGCATTGTCTTAATCTGTGAACCACAACACCCAGCTTTTAGCTGTTTTTGACGATGAAAAGCAAAGACCACAGCCCAAACTGAGGGTTTGACACAAGCTGGTTGTTAATTCTCTTGGGATCTGCATTGTTCTAGCCACTGGAGTCCTGTGAGCTAAACAGACACCAATGAAGAGAGTGCATACCATCTTGTCCATTTGTTTAACGTCATTCTCATTGTTATACATCCCCCAAGCCTGGATTTCCCAGGTAGCCAGTCTTGCTATCCTTCCTGCTGTGAGTCCCCTATGAAGATGACAAGCACCAAGAGATGGCTGATTTGTTCTCAGGGGTGTCTTATTGTGAAAATCCTGTGATTGGCAGCTGTTGGGCAACAGGACAAGGAGATTTTTTACATCTGTTTACTGCCTTGAAGTTTCTCCATTCCATCCCACACTGACTATTGTCTTTCATAGAAGAGCTAGAATTTCTACCCTTCCAATGCAGATGCAACAGAGTCACAAAGTTGTAGGGCAAAATGAAGTGATTATTATATGAGAAGTAAGAAGTGGATCAGGGTCACTGCAGACTGGAATGCTATAATAGGCTGGTTATTAGAATACAAACATTCTTACATTCTTAACAAAATACTTCATCTTGTTATTTTTTGTATGATACATAAAGCTTAGATATTCTATATTTTTAATATTTGATCAATAGAATAAGGCCCATTTTTAAAAATTTTTCCAACTTCTTTGCTTTCTCTGTTTTATTACAGCTAAAATTTCTTATTTCTTAATATAGCTAAAAAAAAAAACTGGAAATCACATGTCTCTAACTGTTAACTGGAAGATTCAGTTTTAGTTTTACATTTCAAATAGTTATTGTTTTTCTTTATTTGCCTGTCTGCTGCATAACTGCTGTGACTCAGAATTCCATAATTTGTTGCTTGATTATCTTCTATGCTATACTCCAGATCTGATAGTATAATAAAATCTGGGGCATATGTAAAACATTAGCGCAGAAATCATATTATAGAACTTCCCTGAATGAAGAAACCAAACTGGTGGAATTCCCACGCCCATTATGTTGTCTAAAACTTTCTGAAAAATGTTTGACTGTGGCATATAATTTACTCAACATAAGTGGTTTCCATAGAGCTTTTGAAAAGCCTTTCTGTCACTTATTAGCTTTAGGATGATGAGATTTTAAGCCCTTTGATCGAGAGCCTGTGTTTCACAGTCAAGATTAAATGCCAAGACTAGAGTACAACCAAACTTCCCAACTTAAGAAAAGGATTGAGTTATGTATAACCTGAGGGGGAAAAAAATCGGTATACCTTCAGTTGCAGAAATATGTGCAAATGAATATAAAGCCTTGAAATATGCAAGTCAGATAAAACATATCAAGAGTTTCAAAGTGAATACATCCACCTATATTTTTCTTTCTACTTAACTTTATATATATTTGAATATATATTCATATATTTATATACATGTATTATTCATATATAACAAAATGTTTTATTTCGTGTTATTTTACAATAAATTTATATAAAAACTTATTCTGTTTTAGGATAAGAAAAACTTTGAATACTTTTGTAAGGGAGGAAAAAGTTATTTTTCCTACTGCCCTTCTAGGTTTTCTGACTGGGGTCCTATAAAGTAGATTGTCAAAAGACAGGTTAATAAGAGAAAAGCAAGCCCATTTAGTTGATAGAAGTTTTTTGAGACATAGGAGCCTTCATGGGGAAACAACGACTTGAAGAAAAGGTTAAACCTGAACATATTTATATTAGGTTTGATGAAGAGTGAAGTCATGGAAAGCAACAGAAGACAAAAAGGGCATGAGCTAAGGGTATTGAATCAGGGAAATGGTGATGACCATTCTTTTTTTTTTTTGTCTTTTTATTTTATTTTGGATTTTGTTTTTATTTTACTTTACAATACTGTATTGGTTTTGCCATACATCAGCATGAATCCACCACAAGTGTACATGAGTTCCCAGTCCTGAACCCCCCTCCCACCTCGCTCCCCATACCGTCTCTCTGGGTTATCCCAGTGCGCCAGCCCCAGGTATCCTGTATCATGCATCAAACCTAGACTGGCGATTTATTTCTTGCATGATATTATACATGTTTCAATGCCATTCTCCCAAATCATCCCACCCTCTCCTTCTCCCAAAGAGTCCAAAAGTCTGTTCTATACATCTGTGTTTCTTGCTGTCTTGCATACAGGGTTATCATTACCATCTTTCTAAATTCCATATATATGTGTTAGTATACAGTATTGGTGTTTTTCTTTCTGGCTTACTTCACTCTGTATAATCGGCTCCAATTTCATCCACCTCATTAGAACTGATTCAAATGTATTCTTTTTAATGGTGAGTAATACTCCATTGTGTATATGTACCACTGCTTTCTTATCCATTCATCTGCTGATGGACATCTAAGTTGCTTCCATGTCTGGCTATTATAAACAGTGCTGCAGTAAACATTGGGGTACACATGTATCTTTCAATTCTGGTTTCCTTGGTGTGTATGCCCAGCAGTGGGATTGCTGGGTCATAAGGCAGTTTTATTTTCAGTTTTTTAAGGAATCTCCACACTGTTCTCCATAGTGGCTGTACTAGTTTGCATTCCCACCACCATTCTTTCAGATTCCTCTTGACACCCCAGTGTCTTTGAAGATAAGGATACTCCTTTCTTTCAGGTTTAGGTAGGGCATCTCCCACATAAGGGTGTTATGGCTTCAGGTAAAATAGCCAGGCCACTGAGTCCTCCTGCACCTGTCACTATCAAATTCCTTCATCTTAAAGTAATAGTACAAATTGCCAAGGGGCCATGTTTTGAGGCAGTGTGTTTGAGGTCATGTGTTCATTCTCAACATAATAGTTCAAACCATTTTGAATTTTTAAAATAACTTTGATTTTTCCCTCCCCTTCCTTTGCATCTCTTAATTCTACTTAAAATATGACTGACATCAATAAAGACAGCAAGAAATTCAATAGTGTGGAGTGTCTTCTAAGTATAATAAACTATGAAATATCATCATTAAGGATTTTATGCTTTTTGTCCAAAAAAAGCCAAGAATCATCTCTATATGATATATTGGCATGAATTTGAGCAAACTCCAGGAGATGGTGAAGGACAGGCAAGCCTGATTTGCGGCAGTCCATGGGGTTGCAAAGAGTTGGACGCAACTGAAAAACAACAACATATATCATATATAAGCTGTTTAGTACATATCACAAACTAAGTAAAATATCTATAGAATGAATATGTATAGTGTATTTATATCGTATGTATAAATATATGTGTAGTGTGTGTTTGTATGTTGTGTATAAATATAATAAAATATATGTATCAATATATAATTGATCTATATTTATGCACACATATACATATAAATTGGGCTTCACTTATGGCTCAGCTGGTAAAGGATCCACCTGCAATGCATGAGACCTGGGTTCGATCCCTCATTTGGGAAGATTCCCTGGAAAAGAGAAAGGTTACCCATTCCAGTATTCTGTCCTGGATAATTCCATGAACTGTATAGTCCATTGTGGTGTAAAGAATCAGACATGACCGAGGGACTTTCATATACATATAAATTATAAGTGAGTATATTGTATCATATACATATATATATATATATATATGTTCAGTTCAATCACTTAGTTGTGTCCAACTCTTTGTGACCCTATGGACTGCAGCACGCCAGGCCTCCCTGTCCATATACACACATATAAAAGAGAAATCCAAATACTAAGCCTTGAGTTATTCCAAAGTTTCAGTTCAGTTCAGTCACTCAGTCGTGTCCGACTCTTTGTGACCCCATGAATCACAGCACGCCAGGCCTCCCTGTCCATCATCAGCTCCTGGAGTTCACTCAGACTCATGTCCATCGAGTCAGTGATCAGCCATCTCATCCTCTGTCATCCCCTTCTCCTCCTGCCGCTAATCCCTCCCAGCATCAGAGTCTCTTCCAGAGAGTCAACTCTTTGCATGAGGTGGCCAAAGTACTGGAGTTTCAGCTTTAGCATCATTCCTTCCAAAGAAATCCCAGGGCTGATCTTCAGAATGGACTAGTTGGATCTCCTTGCAGTCCAAGGGACTCTCAAGAGTCTTCTCCAACACCACAGTTCAAAAGCATCAATTCCAAAGTTTAGCAGCCAACTAATGAGGAATCAGCAAACAATGTTCAAAAGACACAGGTAGTGAAGTTAAAAAAAAAAAAAAAATTTAAGAATGGGTGCCCAGCAGCCATATCAAAACAGTGTTTCCATGAGGTAGAAAAAAATTAGCAATGTCAAATGACACTTATAGGTCCAGGATGAAGATGACTAAAAGTTAAATTGCATTCAGCAATAAGAAAATGATCAGAAATCTTGACAAGAGTGCAATTTCATATGAATTTTAAGGGGAGGGTTTTAATTGGAGTGTTTTCAAAAGACAATGGGGAAAATATCGTTGGCATACTTTGGGATTTTTCCATTAAACATAGGAAGTAGGGCAGCAAGACTAAAGAGTCACAGACAATTTTACACTAAAATCTAGTGGCAAGTTTTTTGAAAGAAAATCAGATAAGATAAAAATGTTACCTAGATTATCACAAGCCAGAAATAACTAGTGCACAATATGCTTATTTTGACTCCCTTTCAAAATAAACTCATCAACAAGGAATTTTGTCATGCTTTAAATTTAACTTTCAAATAAAATAATATTTATTTTGAATATGAAGTATTATAGAAACATCATAAATATTGAGATAATACAGTATATTAAGTAAAAATGCTTATTACAAGGAACAGCAATCCTTAAAGATATAGTAAACTAAAATGTATAGTAAACTAAATATTAAGCTAAAATAATAGTAATACACTAAAAATACAGATAGATGGATTTAGAGGTGGGGCTGGTGATACAGAGAGGAATGTTAATGATAGTCATCTCAGGAGGATAGGACTGCGAAGAAATTTATTTTAATCTTTTTACTTTTCTATATTTTTCAAATTTTCTATAATAAATATAGCTTTCTAATTAAGAAAAAAGAGAGAGATAAAGATTTCAGTATATTCCCATTGCTCTGCTGCTGATGCTGTCACTTCAGTCGTGTCCGACTCTGTGCGACCCCATAGAGGGCAGCCCACCAGGCTCCCCTGTCCCTGGGATTCTCCAGGCAAGAACACTGGAGTGGGTTGCCATTTCCTTCTCCAATGCATGAAAGTGAAAAGTGAAAGTGAAGACACTCAGTCATGTCCAACTCCTAGCGACCCCATGGACTGCAGCCCACTAGGCTCCTCCATCCATGGGATTTTCCAGGCAGGAGTACTGGAGTGGGGTGCCATCACCTTATCCCCCATTGCTCTAAAATAACCTATATTTCTTTTCTCATGAGATTTACCTCTCCAGGCTTATTTCACACAGCTCAGCCTTCCTGGCCTTCTAACTCTGACTCTCCTCCAGCATTAATGAGCTATTTTTAAATTCCTGAACAAAGTATGATGTTGCATATCTCTGTGCCTCTGCAGATATTATTTTCTCTACCAAAACTTTCCCTTTCTCCCTCATTTACCTGGCAAAGTCACCTACTGAGCCACATGTGAGGATTCTAGTCAAGTATTTCTTCCTCTAAGAAACGTAATAGAACACAGTTCTGACAATGCTCCCCCCCAATCTTTCTTCTTTGAGTCTATTGTTTCTTAACATTCCAGAATTTAAAACTCATTTCTGATCATCTCATCTAAACTGCATGTGCTAATCAAATTGAGAACATGGAAAAAAGTGTACAGAGTTCTCTTTTTCAAATTTAGACAAAGTTATTAGCACTATATACCACTAACCTTCTTTATTTCCATCTCCTGGACTCCACCTTGAATTGCATATGGCTGGCCAACACATAGAGAATTTACAAAATTTTACAAAATTATCAATTGAGTGTACTTGGTGCCTTTCAAAATAACTAATTCCAGGAAATTTCATAAGTAAGAAGCCAAGAATTAAGACACCTTTTTTACAAATTGCTGTGTACTATGAAGGTCCTGTTTCTTGACTAAGTCTTACACCAGGAGTAAGAAGTTATTTACGATAGTGCATCTTCACTAACCTTTTTATGTCAAAAGTAGGATTTTACTTTCCATTGTCTTAGTAACACTTAATCTCTCATAAGAAGCATTTAGCTATTATCTGTTCAATTTTTAAAACTTGGTTCCAAAGTCAATATTTTGGTACACATTTGAAGTAATCAGTCTTCAGTTCAATTCTGACCTACTTAAGTATAAGAGGTCATTTTATTATCATAGTACTTGCTCTGCAGTAACAAAGAATGAGGTAGATAAAGAGGAAGAAAAGGAAAATAAAAACTTTTATCTTTCTGTACTTTCTCATGTTTCAAGGCCAAAGAAGCATAAACAAAATGCAAAAGAGAAAACCCATATATCTCTATACATTTCTACAGCAACAGTTATTTTGTATTTTGATCATTTATTTTCATGCTTTGCTCCACTATTAATTTGAGGTGCTTAAGATAGAAACTCGGTCTTACTAATGTCTCTATTAGCACTACTTAGAAAACTACTATAATGAGAGAAGTCCTTAGTAAATATTTTAATGAATAAATGATTGGGTGAATATCAGAATATCTAAGGCAACACTCCTATCTTTTAGAAGCTTATATATGGGATCCAATAAGGCAAACAAACAACTATAAGGTGAAGAAAGAAACAATTAATTATAAAAGTCCAGATTTATCTCACAAATTACTTGTACTCTCTAGGGCACAGCAACCCACTCCAGTATTCTTGCTTGAAGAATCCCATAGACAGAAAAGCCAAGAGTGCTATAGTCCATGAGGTCACAAAGAGCTCGACATGACTGAAACGACCTAGTACAGCACAGCCTAACATTAGAAGAGAGACATTTTGATCTAAAGCAAAAATCTCTATCATCCTATTGTTAAGTGCTAATACAAGAACATTCGTGAGGTATGCAATAAAAATGTGGAAAAGTAGGGATACCCAAGCAAAACAAGTGACTGGCAGTGCAAAACAGATTGAAAAATACGAGCGAAATGAGTTACTGTTGAGGGTTTACATTGGCACAGGCATTCTGGAAGTAAATGGCAGTGCTTAGTACAACCAAGTAGAGGAAGGCCCTTGGAGGGAGGGATCATAATTCTGAATGAGGATCTCAGAGAAAATCTCCCATAACCTGTATGAGAGCAATTAATTGCAGTTTTACCAGTAAGGGCAGGAAGCACAGGTAACTGGAAGTGTGGGTGAAAAAACGAGGTGGATACACACTTGTGAAATTTTATTCACCAATTAGAAACAACTAGATGAAGATAGTCGGAGAAGGCAATGGCACCCCACTCCAGTACTCTTGCCTGGAAAATCCCATGGACAGAGGAGCCTGGAAGGCTGCAGTCCATGGGGTCGCTAAGAGTCGGACATGACTGAGTGACTTCCCTTTCACTTTTCACTTTCATACGCTGGAGAAGGAAATGGCAACCCACTCCAGTATTCTTGCCTGGAGAATCCCAGGGACAGGGGAGCTTGCTGGGCTGCCGTCTATGGGGTCGCACAAAGTCAGACAGGACTGAAGCGACTTAGCAGCAGCAGCAGCAGCAGCAGATGAAGATAGTAAACTACATATCACTTAAAAGCAGTCTTGAGTTTAAAAACAGATAAGGAGCAGAGTAAGATTTATAGCCCAGTACCATATGGAACAACAGACTGGATCCAAATAGGAAAAGGAGTACGTCAAGGCTGTATATTGTCACCCTGCTTATTTAACTTATATGCAGAATACATCATGAGAAACACTGGGCTGGAAGAAGCACAAGCTGGAATCGAGATTGCTGGGAGAAATATCAATAACCTCAGATAGGCAGATGACACCACCCTTATCGCAGAAAGTGAAGAGGAATTAAAAAGCCTCTTGATGAAAGTGAAAGAGGAGAGTGAAAAAGTTGGCTTAAAGCTCAACATTAAGAAAACTAAGATCATGGCATCTGGTCCTATCACGTCATGGGAAATAGATGGGCAAACAGTGAAAACAGTGTCAGACTTTACTTTTTTGGGCTCCAAAATCACTACAGATGGTGACTGCAGCCATGAAATTAAAAGATGCTTACTCCTTGGAAGGAAAGTTATGACCAAGCTAGGTAGCATATTCAAAAGCAGAGACATTACTTTGCCAAAAAAGGTCTCTCTAGTCAAGGCTATGGTTTTTCCAGTGGTCATGTATGGATGTGAGAGTTGGACTGTGAAGAAAGCTGAGTGCCAAAGAATTGATGTTTTTGAACTGTGGTTCTGGAGAAGACTCTTGAGAGTCCCTTGGACTGCAAGGAGATCCAAATAGTCCATTCTGAAGGAGATCAACCCTGGGATTTCTTTGGAGGGAATGATGCTAAAGCTGAAACTCCAGTACTTTGGCCACCTCATGCGAAGAGTTGACTCATTTGAAAAGACTCTGATGCTGGGAGGGATTGGGGGCAGGAGGGGAAGGGTATGACAGAGGATGAGATGGCTGGATGGCATCACCAACTCGATGGACATGAGTTTGAGTAAACTCCTAGAGTTGGTGATGGACAGGAAGGCCTGGCGTGCTGCAATTCATGGGGTTGCAAAGAATCAGACATGACTGAGTGACTGAACTGAACGAACTGAACCATATTTAAAATTTAAAAACACAATTACAAATATTTCTAAATATTTTATATGATTACATGAATGTTTAAAAACATATAAAACACAGCAGAATGGGCTTCAATGCATTATAGGAAATAAAATAGAGATTAGAAGTAAAGGTAAATAGAACGAAAATGAGGTTTGCATACACTATTGAGCAACATCATTAGTACAACTTTCTGTGTATAATATAAAATACTTTTACAAGTGATGGGCAGAAGCATGGGAAAATTTTAATACATAATTTATAAACAAATGCAATTTGAGCAGCCAAATGGTATCTTAAATTATTGCAACTTTGAAAAAACCCTTAAATATCTGCCTGTCTTTATGTCGTTTATAACTGTTCCTATAATCAAATTAGATCTTTAAAGAAGATCTTTGCATTTCTTCAGTTTTGAATATTTTATGGCTTTATGTAATGCCAGCTATTGTTGGTTAGGCACCACTGATGTTGTAATAGTGAACTAGTTGCACAAATAATATTTCCAAAATCATCCAAAGATGAAAAGGAATGCGAAATTCTGAAATAGCATTTTTTAGAAGTTATATATTGACATTTCTAAAGCAACTCTATGTTAAGAAGAGAAACAGACTATCTCTTGGGGAGAATAGGATTGTGATAAAAATTTACAATAATTTACAGTATAGACTAAAGTACTGCAGCACAGCCCATATTGAGATGCCAACAACACAAAATTTCCAATTACCCTGGCTTTTAATATTTCACAACTTTGAAAATTATAGTCAGGGTAATATAAATTATAGAAGGAGATATTTAACTGAAAAATATGTGTAACCAATCCCTGAGCACATATTTATAATTAATACTATAGTTCTGCATGATTTGAATTATAATATCAGAAGCCAATAAAGTAAAAGAAAAGATTATTAATTCAAAGATGCTGTCTCAGCTTATCTATGCAGCTTAGTGACTGTGTGATTCTAGATATTTTATGTGATTTTTGTGGATAACAGATTTCTTATTATGATTAATAGGTTAATAGATATAAAGAATGTAGAATAACTGGTACAAACTAACACCGTAGTCATGACTTCTTCTTTTTATTTTGGGGATAACATCTTGTGAGCATTTTCCCTCAACTTTAATGTAAAAATAACTATCTAACTCACAAGATCGCTGAGAGAATAAGAATGCTAATTTTGGATGGTTTGGGATGACCTAACTTAGAAGGTGATACTGGAGCAGATATCCAAAGGCAGAGAAGGAGACAGACCTACAGAGATCTGGGGGAATGATACTCTAGATACAGTGAGTAGTGAGTCTGAGACCTGAAGAAGGCACTTTCCTGGCATGTTATAGTAACAGCAAGAAGATGAGTATTGTTAGAGCAGTGACTAACAGGAGAAACGACTGAAATCAGAGAAATGTTAGAGACCAGAAAATATAGAACATTATGGATCATTTTAGGGACTTTACTCTGAGAAAGGTACCCACTGGAGGATTTTGAAGAGTGACATGATTTACTTGTGTTTCCAAAAAAAAAAAGTCTACCTTTTATTTTGAGAATGGGCCAAAGGGGACCAAGAACTGAATTAGGGAGAGATGTTGTTGTTCACTTGCTCAGCCACGTCTGACTATTTGCAACTCCAGGGATTGCAGCATACCAGGCTTCCCTGTTTTTCACTATCTCACAGAGTTTGCTCAAACTAGTGTCCATTGAGTCGATGATGCCATCCAAACATCTCATCCTCTGTTATCCCCTTCTCCTCCTGCCTTCAATTTTTCCCAGCATCAGGGTCTTTTTCAGTGAATCGGCTCTTCATATGAGGTGGCTAAAAATAAAATATTGGAGCTTCAGCTTTAGCACCAGTCCTTCCCATAAATATACAGGGTTGATTTCCTTTAGGATTGACTAGTTTGATCTCCTGCAGTCCAAGAGATTTTTTCAAGAGGCTTCTCCAACACCACAGTTCAAAAACATCAATTCTTTGGCACTCAGCCTTCTTTATGATCCAATTCTTACATCTGCCAATGACTACTGAAAAAACCACGCTTTGAACTCCGGGAGTTGGTGATGGACAGGGAGGCCTGGCATGCTGCGATTCATGGGGTCGCAAAGAGTCGGACACGACTGAGCGACTGAACTGAATAACTAACTAACTTGACTATATGGACCTTTGTTGGCAAAGAGATGTCTCTGCTTTTTAATACGCTGTCTAGGTTTGTTATAACTTTTCTTCCAAGGAGCATGAGTCTTTTAATGTTGAGGCTGCACCACACAGATCACAAGTTCTAAGCCTGCATCAAAGGGAAGAAGATAAGGTGGAGGAGCCTTTGCCAACTCTCTACGTCCTTTGACACATTTCCCTGGCCAGAACTAATCATGTGGTCTTACCTAAGTTAATGAAGGTAGGAAAAGTATGGTAGCACATAGACATTTGGTGAGCGAAAATGTCTGGCACACTGATATCTTTTGGATGACTGCTATAAAGACAGATGGAAGATGGTTTACTCCCCACGTGTGCATGCACGCATGTGTGCTAAGTAGCTTCAACAGTGTCCAACTCTTTGCTACCCTATGGATTATAGCCCTCCAGGCTCCTCTGTCCATGGAATTCTCCAGGCAAGAATACTGAAGTGGGTGGCCATGCTCTCCTCCGGGGATCTTCCCGACCCATGGATTGAACCGTTGTCTCTTATGTCTCCTGCATTGGCAGGTGGGGGAGCCTATACTTCTGCCAAGTTCATACTTCTAAAATGAAGAGCTCACTATATCCTTGCCCTACTAAGGAACTTGCACTAAATATATTTCACAATCCATAAATTTTACCTCAATTTAAAGGTGGTGGGGATCTCCCAATAGCTCCTTCCTAAATTTTTAGATAAATTTCAAGCTCTTTACCTTGGCAAGAAGGATCTTTTGCTATCTAGCCCTTGCCTACTTCCCCAGTTCCTGCTATTTCTCTGCTTTGCTATATTGGACCTGGACTGGCTTTGCCTATTTACATTGAACTATTTCCTAATGCCTTAAAATTCATAAGTTTCTGGAGAAACTTTCCTTCCTTTCCTTTGCCCCACAGGTGCCTCTGTTTGCAGTTCTACAGAACTTCAATCCTTTCCAGCCCTGTCTTATATTATTATTGATTCACATCTCTCACTTCCTCCCACAGAACACCTGCAATGGCAGGACCATGTATAATTTGACTTTGTATATCCAGTGATCAAAAGTTACTGGTACACAAAGGAGGCAATTAATAAACATTTGCTGAATAAATGAATGAATATTTATTTGTCTTTGTTATGGTTTTATGTATTCATTTGGCTTTTCAAAATGTAGATTTTTCTTAATCCAACTGTTTTCTTTTTTAAAGGATCAGCATGGGTTGTTATATCAAATGTTATCTTTTATTCCTCAGCATGTCCAAATCTCTGAGCAACCATTTTTCTTTTTGTAAAGCTTAATCTATCTTTGAATAATTAGCATTTAAACCATTAAAATCCTTCTCTTGGCAAATTACCATGATAATAATAAAACCACAAAAATGTCTTTTTTCCTGTGCCTTAATAAAATACAATTAAAATTTAATAAAAGCTCTGTATTTCCATTTATCCAATTCTGCACATCCTGAGGGAGGTAACAGCAGTGTTACAACCAGACCAATTAAATAGCCAGTTATATTTAAGTTCTTTAATTCACATAAAGGTGAGTGTAATTCTGTACTTACCATTCTAGAGTTGTTCTTGGCTTTTTTTGAAACAAAAAAAAAGTTCACTTTTATTCAATTCTATTCATTTTTCAGTATGTAGCAGAGCAAAAAGTTCTTATCTATTATTTCTGTTAATATTATAATGATATTTCTAGCATGTGTGTTTCATTGTCCATTTTCTTCCAACAAATTTAGGCTTATTTAATAAGCACAAATATCACCATTTTAGAATGCACTGTCCCTAACCCGTTAAGCACCATTGTTGTCACAGAGAAGAAAATGAAGAAGGAAAAATCAGAAGTAAAATGTATATTTTTCACAGATTAAATTTTATTTTTAAAAAAGAAAAATAAGAAATGATATTTTCCAAACATCTAAAATATCTATGGGCATTTTTGCAGAAGCATAGAAACATTTGCCCTTTTATAAGATTTGAAAAACGTATTCTCAAACATGAATGAAAACTGAGTTAACATGTGCTACATGCATCTTGGCATTTTTTCAAAATAATTCAGGTTCACTCTCTTCATTTTACTGAGGACAATAATAGGTGAGTTTGTCTGATATTTTATAATAAAGTTCCTGTGCACTAGAAGTTGCTCTTGTAAACACATATATTTGGGAATCCCCTGGTGGCTCAGTTGGTAAAGAATCTGCCTGCATTGCAGAAGTCCTAGATTTGATCTCTGGGTCAGGAAGATCCCCTGGAGAAGGAAATGGTAACCCACTCCAGTATTCTTGCTTGGAAAATCCCATGGACAGAGGAACCTGGCAGGCTACAGTCCATGAGGTCACAAGAGTCAGACACATATATATTTACCTGCATTCAAATGTTTGCTAGGTGTGTAAATCTGGAGAGACAGTAGTTTTTGAAACACTGCTGCTGCTACTGCTGCTAAGTCACTTCAGTCGTGTCTGACCCTGTGGGGCCCCATAGACGGCAGCCCACCAGGCTCCCCCGTCCATGGGATTCTCCAGGCAAGAACACTGGAGTGGGTTGCCATTTCCTTCTCCAATGAAACACTGCTAGAAAGTGAAATAAGAGTTTGAGAATGTAAGAATATTTTCTTCCTCCATCTCCAATAGCTGGTGATTCCTGAGAGAGGACTAAGTACTGCACATACTTGTTTCGTGGTTTGTTTTGATTAAATACTGAATCAACTTTACCATTGCTTAATAAGATACTTAAAATTCCTACATAAAAGATATGCCTCATATTTGAAGCCCAATAAATCACAGTTTCAGTATTCAATTGAGACATTTATCTGGCAAACTTAACAACGCCAGCAAAAACCTAACGGTAGTCTTTTACTTTTTAACTTTTTGTGGCCAGGAAAAACAAAACTGGGGTTTTCTAAAGGTAATCTTCATAGTATTACAGTGAAAACCTGAGTAGAATATTTTTAATTGGGGCAATAAATTCTTCTGAAGGGAAAGTTCTATAGTTAAACATTCTTCTCTTCTCTAGCACTGTCAATCACCAATGCTCCTCTTTGCTGAAAAAGAACTAGAGCTCAATGTTTAATAATAATAATAGGATAAGTAACACATATTTTTATCTTTATTTGATAATTCTATAAATTGTATTGCTTATAAGTACAGAAATGGCTTAAGAAATGTTGACAGATGAATACTTGGGAGGAAAATTATGGTTATTTAGAAATTAAACATTGTCATTCTTTTAATAGTTAATAAAAATAATTAAAACTCACTTGCTTTCATTTTAAATATACTATTGAAACTCTTAATGCTAATTTCAGAGAATGGAAAATATTGTGACATGCATTTTATTGCCTTTCAATCTGACTAGAATTATGTTAGAGCTAGTTTAACTATATCAGTTATATTACACCAACCTGAGTTTCTCTTGGGCATTTGTGTCCAGTTATAAGTGCTTAATTTTTAAATATATACTAAAATTTTACTTTGGTTGTGCTTGCGTGTATACCTGGTCTAATATCTACATTATTTGCATGTGCAAGTTAATGCTCACTCAAAGTGGTTTAATATTCTTTTAGACCAGGGACTCCTGTTTTGAAGGACATAGGAAAGGTGATAGAATTTCTGCATTTTCAGGATCATCTTGAATGAACACTTTGTTGTACTCTGAAATCTATATTTTTCTCAACATTGTCATTTAAAATGTCATTATATACCCTTTTGGTATTTTTAAACACAATAATTTCAAGATGAGACAGATCTCTTTACTTGCATTTTGAAGCAGTTAGACAATTTAAAACTTTCCAACTGGCTAATTTTTACTGCAATCTGGTTATTCTCAATCTTGGCTGGGAAGCTTTGAAAGCAAATTAAAACCGAGGCCTCACCCCATACCAAATGAATCAGAGTATCTGGGGGTGGGGCCGAAGGAGAGGTACTAAACAAAGGAGGGGGTGAGGATTAATGCACCATGAGCTAGAGAACCACAGCAAATAACCTTAGTGATATTTTATTGGAAGTACTAGTTCTATCCACAGGAGGTTTCTATGAATAGTTCTTGATAAATATTTTAGTTTCCAGGAAGAGAACTAAGCCATCTCTAGTGCAGCCAATGCGAACTAAACAATTGTGAAAAATACAATCCACAACAAACCAGGTTATTTTGCTAAAAGCTTCCAAACCAGGCATGTAATGCCCAATTTTTCCATCTGCAAATTCACTGCTCTGAATCTGCAGAGCCTGAGAAGTATCTGTAATTCTACTAAAAGTCTTGTCTCAGGAAGTTTCCTGTGTAGTTGGGGAGGAAAAGCCGTGGGCCCTTTTTGTGCCCTGCCTGATCTCCTCCAGTGTTTCTTACTGGTTCTGCCCTACTTAGCTGAGAATACCCTGCACTTGGGGAACCTTCTTTCTGAGGATGGTCCATGAACTTCCTGATTGTGCCTAAAATTTGACACCAGTACCATTCCCCTCCTCCACAGCCCATAGCCAATGACTGAGATAGAGTATACAAAAGTCCAGCTCTATAACCAGGTGAAACCATTGCCATGGCATCAGACTAGGCTGAGACTTGACTTCACCTGATCATACCTTGGCTCACCTTCTGTTTCCTGCCTTGCCTACCTCAAGCCTTAATCATTTGAAGATGGAACTGTCTCCAACTTTTCCTCCAGGAAACCCAATCTAAAATATGACTATCTCACATACTGAAGTATAGAACAAGAACACAAGAACAATATTGATAATGACATCTAACTCAAAGTGAGTACCTATCCTGTACCAGACACAATGCAAAAGAACTCTAATCAGTCATCAGTCACTGTATTTAATCCTTGTAGTACCTATTACTATCTTCATCACTGCTCCCTCTCTGCAATTTATATATACAGAATCAGAAGTTTTGAATAGATACGCAATTTTCCCAAGGCTCTCAGTTAGCCAAGGAACCGAAGCCTACAGTTTTAACCTCTCCTTCATAAATTCAGTGCTTAAATGATATAGATCTATATAGCACAGAAGCTATGAAAACTATAAAAGGCAGTGGTTGGGATTTGATAGACCTACACACTCACCATGGAACAGACACTTATTAGTTGCACAGATTAGCAAAGCTACTTATGTCCATAACTATAAGGTGAGATTATAAGGTGAAGTCACTCAGTCGTGTCCGACTCTTTGTGACCCCGTGGACTGTAACCTACTAGGCTTCTCCGTCCATGGGATTCTCCAGGCAAGAATACTGGAGTGGATTGCCATTTCCTTCTCCAGAGGATCTTCCCGACCCAGGGATCAAATCCGGGTCTCCTGCATTGGAGGCAGACGCTTTAACCTCTGAGCCACCAGGGAAGCCTCCATAACTATAAAGATTACACAAAGCTCATATCTAAAGCTCTTATCAAAGGAGTTACTGAAAACAAAATAGTTAATTTCAAAATCTAATCCATTTCTTGGAGTCACAGAGTAACTTCAAATCTCAGTTACATGAGCAAAATAATTAGACGTACATTTCTCATAGAACTGAAGTTACTAAGGCTGAGATTTGATTTATTGATCAACAATGTGAAAATATATATCTATCCCAAATTGTTTATGGCTAGGATTACACAAAGAATTAATGGGTACTACAAGAAGTCTTGCATGCTACAGTTCACGGGATTGAAAAGTGTCAAACATGACTGAGAAACTAACACTTTCACTTTCACACTTAACACAGACCCTGTGGTGCAACAAACACTAAATGATGTTATTTCCTTTCCTACAAATGGGTTCATCCAAACTGATATAAAAAATGAAGGCAAAAATCTATAAAAGTGGAAGAATAGATAAATCTCTTATATAGAAGAATTCCAAGTTAAGTGGTATGGTTATTTCTCCTTTAAGGAGGGGAGCATCACTCTCTACCTGCTAAATGTTCATACTGCATAAAGACTTACTTTCAAAGACAACAGTATGAAAGGAGAGGGAAAGTGGCTTTACAATGGAAGAAACGCAACCTCTCCTCCCAGCAGGTGATTAGAATTAACATTATCATAATATTTGTGATAGTGTGTACCCTTGATATTATGTGATGAAAATAGCACTTGTGTACTTTTTTTCTCCTAAAATCCATAGCATCAGTCTAATCATGAGTGAAGCATAAGATAGATCCAAAATACCTGAACTCCTAAAAACTGCCAAAGTCTTTAAAAAAAAAAAAAAGAAAAATCTGAGAAGTTACAATCTAGAAGAGCCTATAGGAACACAACTAAAGGTAATGTGATATCCTAGATAGCATCCTGAACAGAATAAGAAAATTTAAGGTAAACACTAAGAGAATCTAAGCAGAAAAAATGAGAGACTTTATTTTGGGGGGAGGGGCTCCAAAAATCACTGCAGATCGTGACTGCAGCCATGAAATTAAAAGATGCTTGCTCCTTGGAAGAAAAGCTGTGACCAAACTAAACAGCATATTCAAAAGCAGAGACAACTTTGCCAACAAAGGTCCAGCTAATCAAAGCTATGGTTTTTCCACTAGTCATGCATGGATGTGAGAGTTGGACTATAAAGAAAGCTGAGCACTGAAGAATTGATGCTTTTGAACTGTGGTGTTGGAGAAGACTCTTGAGAGTCTCTTGCACTGCGAGGAGATCCAACCAGTCCATCCTAAAGTAAATCAGTCCTGAATGTTCATTGGAAGAATTGATGCTGAAACTGAAATTCCAACACTTTGGCCACCTGATACAAAGAACTGACTCATTGAAAAAGACCCTGATGCTGGGCAAGATTGAAGAAAGGAGGAGAAGGAGATGACAGACGAGATGGTTGAATGGCATTACCAACTCAATGGACATGAGTTTGAATAGGCTCTGGGAATTAGTGATAGACAGGGTAGCCAGACATCCTGCACTCCATGGGGTTGCAAAGAATTAGATATGACTGAGCAACTGAACTGAATGAAGAGAATCTAAATATAGACCTTAGACAAAAATAATATATTAATGTCAGTTCATTGATTGTAACAAACAAACCATACTAATTAATATGAGGTGTTAGCAATAGGAGGCAGAGAAGGCAATGGCACCCACTCCAGTACTCTTGCCTGGAAAATCCCATGGACGGAGGAGCCTGGTAGGCTGCAGTCCATGGGGTCGCGAAGAGTCAGACACGACTGAACGACTTCACTTTCACTTTTCACTTTCATGCATTAGAGAAGGAAATGGCAACCCACTCCAGTGTTCTTGCCTGGAGAATCCCAGGAACAGGGGAGCCTGGTGGGCAGCTGTCTATGGGGTCGCACAGAGTCAGACACGACTGAAGTGACTTAGCAGCAGCAGCAGGAATAGGAGGGCTTTCCTGATAGCTCAGCCGGTCAAGAATCTGCCTGCAAAGCAGGAGACCGCAGTTCTGTTCCTGTTTTGGGAAGATCTGATAGAGAAGGGATAGGCTGGGACTGCCCTTGTGGCCCAGCTGGTAAAGAATCCACCCGCAATGGGGAAGACCTGGGTTTGATCCCTGGGTTGGGAAGATCCCCTGGAGAAGGAAAGGCTACCCACTCCAGTGTTCTGGCCTGGAGAATTTAAACAGGACTGTTTAACAATAGGAAAAATTGTGAGGCATATAGAAACTCCCCATACTCTCTAAAAGTTTTTGTAAATCTAAAACTATTCTAAAACAAAAGGCTAATAGCAAAGATCTTAAAACATAATTCTTTAAAAGGAAATCACTGGCAATTAAGACAGTGTAAAAGTCACCTAATATCCATGTGTGCAGTGTAATATTATTGTTATTTAGTCTTAAAACAGAAGAAGATTTTGACAGAGGTTGTAACAAAGATATTATGCTAAGTGAAACAAGCCAGTCACAAAAGGATATTCCAAGAGTAGTCAAATTCACAGACACAGCAAGTGGAATCGTGGTTGCCAGTGTGAGCGGAGGGGACAATGATGAATTGGTGTTTAAAGGATACTACATTTGAGTTCGGAAAGGTGAAAATTTTCTGGAGATGGTTAATGGTGGGTGTCTCACAACAGTATGAGTATAATTAATGCCACAGAAGCAAATATTTAAAAATAATTAAAATACTAAATTTTATGTTTTGTGTACTTTCCACAATAAAATAGGTGCCTAATGTCAAAATAAGTTCATGCATATGTAGAACTGTAAGTTCCTTGAAAAGAGGTATCATATCTTTTAATTTATTTTGTTATTTAATACCTCTTAGTGCCCTCAATGGTATCTGAAATGTATAAGGCATTTCAGGACGGAAATATCAGGAAGTGATAATAAAGATTTAATTAAACAAAAGAGAAAAGGTGTGATTTCATAAAGAAACAGAATTTAATGTTACTATCACAGCTATTTCGTTTGGTTTTCATAACTTTTAATCAATGTAGTGGATATCAGTGAATTCACACTTTGGGAAGTGCAGAATTTTAATAGATGTATGCATTTCCCTTTTAAAGTTAAATTGACAAAGATTAAGAGTTCTTTAAAAAGTTGACCTTGAAAATTCTTAAAAGGGAAAATGTACTTATACATATTTAGCTTAAGTGTTACTTTAAACCATGACAATTCAAGTAAGTGGTTTTTACCATGATAAAGAAATCTGAAATTCTTACATTCTCTTGTTACAATGTTTTATGTAGAAATATGAACTATAAATTATTTTAAAACAAGTTGTATTCCAGGGACTTTTTTTTTTTTTTAAACTATATCCGGCCTCTCAGTTTAGGTGCATGCCTGGGTGCTAAGTCGCTTCAGTCATGTCCAAATCTTTGCAACCCTATGGGCTGTAGCCTGCCAGGCTCCTCAGTCCATTGGATTCTCCAGGCAAGAATACGGGAGTGGGTTATCATGACTTTCTCCAGGGGATCTTCCCAACTCATCGGTCAAACCCAGGGCTCCAGTGTTGGGGGCAAATTATTTACTGTCTGAGAACATCTGTACTGTCACTTAACTAAAATTTACAATGGACACTACATGGAGCTTTCTACATATTTTTCCAGAGGCCCTTCCCTTACAAAGCCAGAATCACTAGGATATAATTATCCATAGCTTTTCTCTCTGTCTCTCTCTCTCTTTTTTTTTTTTTTTGAAGTAGCAAAATCTACTTTTACAGACAGTATTCCAAATGTCAGATATTTAAAATACCATCAGAATTCTTAGCATAACTACACCTTGGCTTATATCTTGAGGGCAGCATTTTACTAATCAGTACTGAGAATGAATAAATGATATTGACAGTGATATTGACAGTAGCTAGAATTCATCAGCTCCTCAAATGCTTCATGCTTGATTTTTAAATCTATTTAAAAATATCTAATGTACTAGTTTTAACTGATAAAGCGGTTTGGTAAAGTATCATGTGTCAGGCATCATGCTAAACCCATTGAAAGCATTATCTGCTTTAATCTGAAAACCACTGTATGAATGAACTTTGCTATTCTAATTAAAAAGATGAGGAAACTGAGGGTTAAGTAATTAAGTTAAATATCTGGATCATGATTCATGCATTGTTAAGTCAAAAAGCTAGACCCCTTCCCAAATATCATCTCCAGCAACTGCAGAACTTACCTATTTTTAAGGAAGATACTAGGCATGACATATGAGTTTCTCAGATTCTTTTTTACTTAGGCTTACAGTTAGCACTTAGCTATTATTTGACAGCTTTTATGCTATAGACATTTTCACTATTGCACCTGTAGTTTATTTCTGAGATAAAATTAGAGGCAGAGATATTTATTGTGCTCAAAAATCATAAAAACAATATTAAGATCTAGGGCCTTCCCTGCTGGTCCACTGGCTGACTCTGTGCTCCCAATGCAGGGGACGTGGGTTCAGAGCTTATCTTGGGAACTAGATCCCACATTCCACAACTAAGTTTGCAGGTCGCAACCAAAAAGATTCCACAAACAAAAAGGTCCTGCAAACTGCAACTGAGACACAGTGCAGCCAAATAAGTAGACAGAAATATTTTTTAAAAGACCTAGTGACACCTGTTTTGACAGTTTTTTAACCATGCCCTACCCTTTGATATTTTACTTTTTCCCCAATGGCAAAGCTATCCATAAAAATAACACATAGGACAAATAAAGGAGTTGGGAGATTTGCCAAACTGCTCTTTGGTGGAAGGGTTTATACCTGCTTAGGTTGCTTGGTGGCTTAGAAGTAAACAGTCTGCCCACCAATTCAGGAGACGCAGGTTCAATCCCTGGGTCAGGAAGACCCCCTGGAGGATGGCTTGGCAATATTCAGGCACTCCAATATTCTTGCCTGGAAAATCCTTTGAACAGAGGAGCTTGGTGGGCTACAGTCCACAGGGTAACAAAGAGTCAAACTCAACTGAGCACAGCATAGGCTTGCCTTGAAGGTTTTGAAAAGCTACATGCTCATTCTCTTTTCCAATTTTCTCTTCTCCATTTTTGAAAATTTTGTTAATGAGTGATTCTCTTTTTCTTGTCTCTTTTCATATTTCTGTTTTTTTCTATACTCTTATTCCCTTATCTACTTTTTTCCCTTTCTTTTCCAGTACCGCTCTCTAGGCTATTAGTTCTGTTGACACTTCCTCTCCCCTAGAGGGAGAAGAAGCCCCACAGAGCTTAGAGTTGGAGCAGGATGAATCAGATGGAAACATTTTAAAACACATCTTGCTGTTCTGTTCCTCTTTCCACCTACCATTACTTGACTCTTCTGTGTAACCTGTTTCTTCTAACTATTCTTTAGGAGCCAATGTTTGCACAAGCACAAAATTCAATTTTGGAGTCTTTTCATTTCATGTTCTTTTACATTTTTCCACCAGCATTATTAGATATGTAGCCATGGCAAATATATTTGCCATTGGATCACAATTTGTATTATTTTCTCAGTTTTTAATGTACCTCTGTTTCTTTTCAATAGTCAGTGACTGCTAGCCATTAAGTGATGCTAAGTGAAAATTGTTCAGTCACGTCCGACTCTTTGCTACCCCATGGACTATACAGTCCATCGAATTCTCCAGGCCAGAATACTAGAATGGGTAGCCCTTCCCTTCTCCACAGGATCTTCCCAACCCAGGGGTGGAACCCAAGTCTCTCACATTGCAGGCAGATTCTTTGCTAGCTGAGCCACAAGGGAAGCCCCTTGTGGGGGCTAGCCATTAGAGAAAGCCATTTTTAATGCAATCATATACATGTCAGTGAAGTTACTTGTACATAACTCTACCTGGAGTTTAATTTCCTTTTCTCACTTAAAATATTTTTCTAAAGGCTTTTTTTTTTTTCATTCTGATATTTTCCATTTCATAAATGATGGTTGATACACTTGAAACTGTATAGAAAGACAAAATAGCAAATTGAGTAACCTACTGATTTAGAAAATTAAAGAGGTAATATTAAGAGGATATTAAGGGAATAATCACTTTTAGATAAGTTTGGGAAACCTTCTTAATGGCACTAGGACACTCTTATTCACATCTACTCAACAAAAAGAAACATATATTTGTGTATTCATAGTATATGAAACACATACAAACTTACCCAATGATGTAGCATCCAGATAGTCCTTCAATGTAGGGCTCTATACCCTGGCCAGTGGAGCTGTGTCAACAGACAGTCTTCACAACACTCTTCGAGGACCACCTCAGAGGCACAGTACTGCTGCCCAAGGTCATCTTCCCCTAAGGTCACATTCCTACTCATGAGTGTCTCACAGGACGCTCTGACTGGGGATGGAGGAGAATAAAGCTCTGGCCATCCTGACTGAGCTCAAAGCAGTTCTGACAGGCCTTCAAGGTTCAAACTAAACTGAAGGGTCAGCTGTAATGTGTTAAGTCAGAACTGCAGCTTGGCTTTCTCATCAGCCCAATCCTGGAAAAGGCACTCCCTTTCTCCACAGGTGTAGATATGGTGGGCCTGCCCTGCGGCTTGGCTTCCTCCTCTATCAATTCTGCTTAGAGCCCCTTCTTTCCACAAGTGTTGATTTGGGGTTGCTCCATCATAAACAGCCCGCACACTCCACACCCACTCTGAGTCTGTCTTCTGGGGAACCAATAAGCAATTTCCTAATAATTTTATGCTTTTATGTTGAAAATAAGTTAATAAACTATATTTAAATGTTACACATGCTTTTAGAAATTAAATCCCCCTTCAGTTCAGTTCAGATCAGTCACTCAGTCGTGTCCAACTCTTTGCAACCCCATGAATCACAGCACGCTAGTCTCCCTGTCCATCACCAACTCCCGGAGTTCACTCAGACTCACATCCATCGAGTCAGTGATGCCATCCAGCCATCTCATGCCCTGTCATCCCCTTCTCCTCCTTCCCCCAATCCCTCCCAGCATCAGGGTCTTTTCCAATGAGTCAACTCCTCGCATGAGGTGGCCAAAGTACTGGAGTTTCAGCTTCAGCATCATTCCCTCCAAAGAAATCCCAGGGCGGATCTCCTTCAGAATGGACTGGTTGGATCTCCTTGCAGTCCAAGGGACTCTCAAGGTACAATCAATTCTTCAGCCTTCATATCATCCAAGTTTAATTAAAGTCAAGATACATAAGATACCATATAAAAATCAAGTGTTGAATATGCTTAAATGCACACACACATAAAAACAAATTTTACTTATGAGGGTAATAAATCCATGAAAATAAACTCTGGAAATAAATAAAATGGGGGGAAGGAAGCCTGCAACTAAAAGTTAAATGTTGTAATCAAGATGAAGTCTCTCTTTCACCAATGGAAATTGGAACTACAAGGTATCTCCACTCTATCAAGGTGGAAAATGGAGAAGAAGCAAAAATAAAATGTGAACTGAACAAAAGAAAAACAAGTGAATCCCTGATGGCAGGAACTCAATGACCTATAGTGTGTCACCTTCAGATCCAAATGGGTAGAATACCTTGACACTCAGCACGCCAGAAGCAGGCAGCAGCTGTTCCTAAATAACTGCAATTTGCTACAACACAGAAGATAATACAAAGTTCTCTTCAGAAGACATTTTTCAGAACCAAGTAATTAAAATTGCTTATGTCAGTTGGTGTGTTTAGAAATGAAGACAAATAAACAAAAAAGAAAAGTAAGACAAGAGTAGGGATAAGGTGGAGAGAAGATCTCTCCTCAAAACAAAAAAACTAAAACAGTATTTTCTCATCCATTCTAAAGCTCTTTCCAGTTACCATTATACGACTTAACAAACACGTTCATCTGGTAAAATCCATTGACTCCTTTGCGTTGTTATCATCCATTTGACCCTTAAGTTCATTTGGGGCACCTAGGTGTTTCTAGAGCCACCTGCAATTAAAAATAACAACTACCAAAGCAGCTCTTAAAGGAAGGATTAACATATAATATAATCCTTGAAATATGTGTGCATTTGAAGTCCATTTTTGCCACCAATCCACTCATTTCCAATGCTATAATGGGAGCCATATCAAAATATGTTTTCAGTACCTGGGATATCAATTTGAAAAGCACCCTACCCAAAAGTGGTCTCACTACCTCTGAGGGATTCTGATTCAAATGATTTTAGGTGTGGCCTGAGATAATTATACGCTTGAAGTGCAAATCTAAAAACTCCAATCTGAAAACATAGACTGGATCATGGATTTTGACAGATGATGACAAATTCAAAAGTATTCATTGATTCATCTTATTATTTAGTAACAAAACTGATATCAGACTAACAATACTAATACTATTTCATATTTTAGAGTATTTATGTTTTTTTTTTCTTTTTGTGAGTCAAATCAATTTTCTTACCAAAGGACATCAGTAGTAGCTACCCTTAAGGCTATCATCTAAGTTGTCCTGTACATTCCTAACTTCTATGAATTTTGGTTCTTAAATTACTGAGTCAAAACAATAAGCATTTGAACTATTTCTATAACTATCCCATATTTCTTTTCTTTTTCACTGAAGTATGGCTGATTTACCATATTATATTTGTCTCAGTTATACAACAGTATTTTTATAGATTCGGTATTTTTATAGATTGTTGCTGTTGTTGTTCAGACATTCAGTCATGTCCAACTGTTTGCGACCCCATGGACTGTGGCACACCAAGCCTCCTTGACCCTCACTATCTCCTGGAGTTTGTCCAAGTTCATGTTCATTGCACTGGTGATGCCCTCCACTCCTTCTGCCCTTGATCTTTCCAAGCACCAGGGAATTTTTCCAATGAGTCTGCTGTTCACATTAGATGACACCAATACTGGAGCTTCAGCTTCAGCATCACTCCTTGCAGTGAATATTCAGGGTTGATCTCCCTAAGATTGACTGATTTGATCGCCCTTCTGTCCAAGGGACTTTCAAGAGTATTCTCCAGTGCCACAGTTTGAAGGCATCAATTCTTTGTCCTTCTGCATTATTCACTTTCCAGCTCTCACAATCATACATGACCACTGGGAAAACCATATCCTTGACTATATACTACACTCCATTTAAAGTCATTTTCATAGTCCTTTTCTATAGCAAGTTTTCTCTGTTACTCACTCTCTCTGTGCCTCTTCTTGGCTGCTTTTTACACTAAGTATCTATTTAAATGCAATCCCTGGTGGCTCAGTGGTAAAGAATCCACCTACCAATGCAGGAGATAAGGGTTTGATCCCTGGGTTGGGAAGATTCCCTGAAGAAGGAATGGCAGCCCATTTCAGTATTCTTGCCTGGAAATCCCATGGACAGAGGAATCTGCAGCCTACAGTCCATGGGGTGGCAAAAGAATCAGACATGACTAAACAACAGCTATGTAAATAGATAAGGTGAAATATATTAGGAAGTGGGTACTTATGAAGTACTGATTGTGTTGGAGAGAGGATGGAATTACAAGGGTTAGTATTTGAATTTTCTTGAATAAGAGATAAATATATAGAGAAAAAAGTCCTCTGTTGTCTTTCTAACTGGATTTCAATTAACCATTGTCTTTTTGTTCCATGTTACACTATTAATTTATAAAAGAAGATTGACTATAATGCTTTCCGTTCTATGAGTATTTAAGTAGGAAGAAATGAGGAAGAGATAAACAGAGAGAGAATCAGGAAAACCTGATATTGGTAACAATATGGTTATTGATATGGCAACAAATATGGTTACTGATATGGTAACTGATGATATGGTTACAAATCTTAGTGGATTGAACAAGAAAAGTTAATTATTTTATTTGTGGGGTGTGCTTAATATCAAATGTCTGTCACAAACTGTGAAAGGACTCTTTCCATATCATTTTCATTCAGAGACCCAGCTTGCACAGTGTGGAAAACAGACAAGGTAAACTGCACCCCAGCTCTGAAATGTTCTGCTCATATTGCAAAGGCTGAAGCAATTCATGTAGTCATGCTTAATTTAAGGGGGCAAGCTTCCTATGTGTGCAGAAGAAGGAGAACCTAAGATCTGTAGTTAAAAACTTAATCTCCACTGCAGTTTGTTTTCAAATAGGAATTCCTATTCTTATTTTCAAATAGGAAAATATTGTTTGCATGTACACACACATACACACACAAGTAAATAGATTAATTTCGGTGAGAGACAGTCTAAAAAGCTAAATCCAATGTCCTGCATACAGAAATCACACTTGCGTTAGGATTACTTTCTAACAGGAAATTTTAAAATTATGTGTTTCATTTTTCTGTGAAGATAAAAAACAAAGCCAGAAACAAAACATGACTGTTAAAGAAACAATGGAGGAGTGACATGAGCTAATCATGCTAGTATATTTCAATGGTGACATTTATGAGAAACCTTTGCAGCCATTTTTTCACCTTAAATCAAGAGTGAGTGTGAATATACATATTTGAAGAGATTCACTCTAAAAGTTGCATTCCTACAACTCTCTCCTTTCATATAATTAGCAACTTACAGCTCTAGCAGTATAAATATTACCAACATTCTCTGAAAATTTAATAATGGATTTCTGCAAAATTTATTGTTTGGACATATATGTGTGTGTGTATTTGGGCTTCCCAAGGTGGTGCAGTGGTAAAGAATCTGCTTGCCAATGCAGGAGATGCAACTGACACATCTGCTCGATCCCTTGTCCGAAAGATGCCTTGAGTTGTCGCTGTTGTTGTGTCACTTAATCCTGTCTGACTCTGCTCCTGAATGGACGCAACACAACAGGCTCCCTTGTCCTTCACTATCTCCCAGAGTTTACTCAGACTCATGTCCATTGGGTCAGTTATGCTATCTAACCATCTCATCCTCTACTACCCTAGGAAATGGCAACCCACTCCAGTACTCTCGCCTGGGAAATCCCATGGACAGAGGAGCCTGGTGGGCTACAGTCCATGGGTGGCAAAGAGTTGGACACACCTGAGCAATAAGAGCTCAGGCTGGTAAATATATATAAACTTTTACTGTGATGAAGTTCATCTACCATATATTGTTTAGCTGGAGCTTACAACATTAATAGAATGGAGAAAGTGAGATTTGAAGAAATATAATCTTTAACAGGGAAACAGAGAATCATGTAAAATTTTAGATAATTGACAGAATCAAATGGCTGGTTCAAATAGTCCTGCATGCCAAACCCTTACTCCTGGAATCTAATCTCAGGTGTAATTATTTCAAGAATAAGACTTCATAATATAAAAATCAATGTGTTTACCCCTCAGCCTTAGGGTCTGGTAGTGTGGATAAAAAATTTTATAGTTTAGCAAAAATAGATGTAGACTGGGTAATTTTTTTTTTTTTTTACCATTTCTGCCTTTCTATTTATGTATTTATTGACAGCATAATCATTTTTTTCAATTATGTTAATTATTTATTAATTTATTATGATAAATCATAGAGACGAGCTAAAAAATTCAGTCAAAAGCACATACAATTGATTTAAATAATAAAAGATTCCTACATTATGGAAATGGATGGATTCACTACAACTTTTCTATTTTTACTCCACGGTTTTATACTTTATGTCGTTTTTTTTACATTTTATTTATTTATTTTTATTTATTTTAATTGGAGAATAATTACTTTCCAAAGAGTATGAATAAAGTAAAAATATCATGAGCTCTTTTAGGGTCAAATTTATTTTAATTAACCTGGATATGAATAACTAAATCATAGATATGATACAGTAAAATGTCTACACACAAATCTTATGTGGAGCAATATTTAGATCTTGAAAGACATAACGTAAAGAAAAAATCATCACAGCAATTTTCCTTTACATTATCCATGTGTTAAAAAAATTGGAAGTATACATTCAGAGTATATAGATCCTAAACTTTGAGTAGTGATCATTTCTTGGTAATCTTATCTATGTTCATTTCAGTGAAGCACACATAAAAGAAAATTTGGAGTTTTTGTGGCAAACGTCTCAAAATCCATCCACATTTTCTGAAGTCAAGAAAACAATGTGATGAGGAGAAAACCCACTCTGACCAAATAAGTTTTCTGAATTTTTATTTGATGGTATCTATGTCTTGTGTGTTAGATAATGTATATGCTAACGCCACACATTCCCAAGCTTTCAAGTATTTCAGAATACTGAAACAATCCAATTTTTTTCTCCTGCAATGCACTCTCCCCCAATGCTGACTGTAAGATTTTGAAATCCTGCCCTTTATTCTAAGCATCTGGCATAAATCTCCATCAGACACCAAGAAGGAGGGGCAAATTCTGTGGTCTGCATGAGAACAGCGGAGAGCTGCCAGTTTAATCCCTTGACGATGCAAAAATTTCTTTAAAGAGGGAATCCCACTTAACATGCAGTCAAGCCTCATACACTTAGTTTCTTTCCATTTTAGTGATATTAATTAGAATGAAACATAACAGTATTCTTTGTTAATCTATTTTTTTGAAAAGCAGCTAAAATTCCAGAGAAGAAATTTTGTTATGTCAGCATCTAGATGACTCAGATTTATACAGGAAGTCTGAAATTACATTGCATGTTTACAGAATGTCACTAACACATGAAGTTTGAAAACATTATACTGCAATAGTTTGGTAAAACCTTTGACGACTTGAATGAGGATGGAGATAAAATAAATAAGAGGTGCCGTTGGGTGAATATAGATAATTTTTATGCTTTAATATTTGTGCTTTTATTTACTTTTTTCTTGAAGCATGCCATAGCTTTCACCAGATAACCCTCACAGTGGGGCACTGGTCTGGTCCATCTGTGGGATTCTGGGCAGAACCACATTTACTAGAAACCTTCTAAGCTTTGCTCCCCAAAGTTGTAGCTGTTTGTCCTTCATGACACATTCCATGACTCTAATTTTGTTTAGAGAATTCTTCCTCCAAACTCAAAGCCTTGAAGTCAAAGTGATCTGGAAGTGAAAGTCACTCAGTCATATCCGACTCTTTGGGACCCCATGGACTGTAGCCCACCAGGCTCCTCTGTCCACGGAATTCTCCAGCAAAAACACTAGAATGAGTCACCACTCCCTTCTCCAGAGGATCTTCCTGACTCAGGGATTAAAGCTGCTTCTTCTACATTGAAGGCAGATTCTTTACTGTCTGAGCCACCAGGGAAGCCCTGGAGTCAAAAATATAGTACTAAACAGAGACTTCCAGAGAGAAAGTCAAATACTGTCCGCTATTTATTTTTCTAGCATCTACTCCAAAACCATGGAGGAACAAGTGTCTTCCCCTCTGTGGTCAGCATCCCTGAGTACATTCACCATCATCCAAATTAAAGCTGAGCCTGGTCTAAAATTGCTATGTATGTCTTGATTGTGGTGGTGGGGGGGGGTAGTTGAAAGCATTGACCATTTCTAGCTCCCTCTGGATTTTTAATCTTTAAAGGGAGTTTTAATTATGTCTCAGTTTAACCCAAGACACCAGAGACAGCACTTCCCTGGTGGCTCAGTGGTAAAGAATCCACCTTCCAGTGCAGGAGACACAAGTTTTGATTCCTGGTCATGGAATATCCCACATGCTGTGGAGCAACTAAGCCCGTGAGCCACAACAATTAAGCCCGGGCCTTAGAGCCGGGGAACCACAACGACTGAGCCCGCCCGCTGCAACTACTGAAGCCCATGCCCTGGAACTAGAGAAAAGCCTGTGTAGCAACAAAGACCTAGAGCAGCCAAATAAAAGACACCAGAGACAGTCTTGGGACAATAAAAATCTCATTAAAACCACTATCAAGCACAACCCTTTATTTACAAGCCACATTCTTACTTTACATTCTCTGTAGCTGGTCTCAGACTAGTAATGCTGCTGCTGCTACTGCTGCTAAGTCGCTTCAGTCGTGTCCCACTCCGTGCGACCCCACAGATGGCAGCCCACCAGGCTCCCCCATCCCTGGGATTCTCCAGGCAAGAACACTGGAGTGGGTTGCCCTTTCCTTCTCCAATGCATGAAAGTGAAAAGTGAAAGTGAAGACGCTCAGTTGTGTCCGACTCCTAGCGACCCCATGGACTGCAGCCCACCAGCTCTTCTGTCCATGGGATTTGCCAGGCAAGAGTACTGGAATGGGGTGCCATTGCCTTCTCCAGAGTAGTAATAGTTAACACATATTTACCATCCTTGGGTACTCTTCTAAGTGCTTAACAAATACTGATTCATTGTGTCAGACACCCTGGACATCTTCTCAGGTTTCTCTGATGGCCTCCCTCTCATCAAGTCTTCCTTGTGCTAGGTCTCCCCCACTGTCAGACTCAGATGAACTTTGCTGCAGGATTCCTTGAGAAAACACCAAGGACTGGATGACAACTTCAGATTGCATTGCATGAGAACCAGCTCCACACTGAGATAAACTTTGACTGATGGGATTACAAATGAGCATTCATGAATATAATTTCTCCCTTCTTTCTCTTTTCTGTGGCTGTTCCTTATTATTATAACTCTTCCAGGTGATTCCCAATAAACATGCCTCTCAAGAGACCTGCTTTATTTCCATGTTGCTTGCTGTGATGTAGAACCCAGATTGGTAAACATGATATAGCATTATTTTACCTATTTGTTAACAACTATTGCCTTTTTCTCTCACTTATATCATCCTAGGCTGGAAACACAGAAAAAGATAGCCTCTTAAACCTTCCCTCATGCTCCACATGCTACAAGGCCAAGATTAAGGTATTAATTTATTTTCTAAAAGTCCTGTGAGGTAGTTACTACGATTTTGCCTACTGCACAACTAAGAAAACTGAAGCATAATAGGATTATTGAGTAACTGATACAAGTTAATACATCAAAGAGCAGGCCATGATATAAATACTGTACAGGCAGTTTGGGTCCAGAGTATCCTCTTAAATCAGCACTGTTTGATGCTGTCTGGATCGAGAAGGCAGCTTGGAGCTAAATCTGTATTATTAGGAAAAAAATAATTTTTTAAAAGAAGAAACCCATTGGAGATAATTGTCTTGGATCCCAGAAAATGCCACAGAAGACGTGAGAATTGACAATCCTGGTGTCAATTAGATCTGCTATCTAATAATTCAAATAGTATTGCCAAGGGTATCTACCAGCTCACTACTTCTATTAATATTAAAAATCCAGGGTAGAGGGTTGTTTAATACTGTCAGTTCCCAGCACGTTCTAGAATTACCAGAAAGCTACACAAATAAGTATACTCTGTATTACCATAGTACTCTTTTGAATAAACTTCTAGAAGAAATCCTACATATATCTCTTCCTTAGTATATTCCTCACATAATAATTTGTAAAAAATATACTTATATTTAATTTTAATTGATGAATCCATCCATAGTTTAGGACTAAGCATTTATTAACGGTTTCCCAGGTAGCACCAGTGGTAAAGAATCTGCTTGCCAATGCATGAGACGCAGGTTCCATCATTGGGTTGGGAAGATCCCCTGGAGAAGGAAATGGAAACCCACTCCAGTATTTTTGTTTGGAAAATTCCATGGACAGAGGAGCCTGGCAGGCCACAGTCCATGGAGTCACAAAGAGTCAGACATGACTGAGCATGCAAGTACACATACATTTATTAATAATTGTCCCCATTAATTTTTGACTGTATATCTTTTTATGCTCCCTTTTTTGAAATCAAACCTAATAAATCCTCAAATTAATCTGGCAGTGCAGACTTCCAGCAGCCAAACCTAAAAAAGCAGTTGTAATAAAATTATACAAAGGGGCACTAGTTACCTGGCTGGGAAAATATAAAAGTAATATTTGCTGACTGTGGTTTAGAACTTGAAACGCCATCATAAAAAAGCAGAAAGCCTAAACATTTATTCCTAGTAATATCTTTTCACTTATATACAATAATAAATCTGACAGTCTACTTATTATTGCAAAATAGACTATGGTTTGCCTCAAGTACATGCAAACCATTCCATTCATTCCAAAATATCAATTATAGTTCTTCCAGGAAACTGGAAGACTTTCAAAATCCAGCTGAATTTTGGGGGAGTTCAAACCAAACTCTGCATTCTTCGGGCCCATAAACTAAATATTTTTTTTGATCCTTAATCCTGTTATGTCCCACATTCAAATCATCAGATTTTACCATTCGTCTTTTACAGCATTTTCTCAGCTTTGACCTTTCTTTTCCGTTCTCAGAGCTTGGTCACACTCTATCTTCAGGTTGTGATTCAACCAGTATGGCCTGGACTCTGCAGAGTCTTCACTGCCTCCTACAGCTTGACTGCCGCTGCTGAGCCGCTTCAGGCGTGTCCGACTCCGTGCAGCCCCAGAGACGGCAGCCCACCAGGCTCCCCCGTCCCTGGGGTTCTCCAGGCAAGAGCACTGGAGCGGGTTGCCATTTCCTTCTCCAATGCGTGAAACTGAAGAGTGAAACTGAAGTTGCTCAGTCGTGCCCGACTCTTAGCGACCCCGTGGACTGCAGCCTACCAGGCTCCTCCGTCCATGGGATTTTCCAGGCAAGAGTCCTGGAGTGGGGTGCCATTGCCTGCAGCTTTAGGGAGGAGCATTTTCCTGAGTTACTCTGTGAACTGCATCTCCTGTTCTAAGTTGTAATACAGTTTATATTCTCTCACAATCACAGTTCTCCACTTCATCAAGAATCTCTCTTCATATACAGCTGGCTTCAAATTTTTTTAATTTGAAAAAAAATTTTTTTTCCTAATAATACAGGTTTAGCTCCAAGTCGTTGGAGTCGTTTTAAGTTGTTTTCATGTGTTCTCCTTCCCATTTAGAACCTTTAACACTATTCTTCTTGATCTTCACAACCTATCACTCAAATCTTTCACTCAAGTGTGAAATCCATAGCCAGACCAGTGTTACATTCATTTGTATATTTCTCTTTGGTGTATTATATTGGGTTTCTTTAGGAAATCAGGATGAAGATTGTCACCAAAACCTGATCATGCCGACACCCTGGCCTTGGACTCCTGGCCCCTAGAACTATGAGGAATGCATGTTTGTTATTTAAGCTACCCAGGGTATATTATTATTATAACAACAGAAACTAACTAAGACTGGTTACTAAAAAAAAAATAAATGTAAAGTCCTTATAAATATAGTAGGCTGTTATTAAGTGTTACACATATTTGTTAAATATTTTTTTTAAAAAAGAAAGAAAATAATTGTACAGCATTAAGCAGAGGTCTTTTCCCCTGCTGTGAATTGTCTTTGGAGAAGAACAAAATTAGCATGACTATTTTAGCCAATTAAATTCTTCACATTCACTTAAACACTTATGGAAGTCAAAACAAGGAGCTTCAAAGTGTTGGCAGGAGACATTTTCTAGATGGTTGGATTTGTTTGTTTGAGCAGGCTAATGCCAGCTCACTCTAGTGGAGAAGTAAGCTGTCGGTGTCTTTAAGACACTCTAATCACAAGCAGATGAGCAGACAGTTTAATCTCTCTGGTAAGGAAAGACTCAGCAAGTTTGGTGAAGTAAGCTGGTGAAATACTTGGCATTATAGAGACAAAACAACTTATTAACCAGTTTTCCTGTTTACGTTTTCACCCACTGCACGTCCTGATACATAAACCCATCTGCATGGAAAATATCCCTGAGAGAGATGTGGCAGAAGAGTTTGGTAATGTTTTCTTTTGTTGTTTTTGATATAGTATTGAATTATAATATCCAATCTCTATTAAAGAACATACATGCCATTATTATGATCTAGGGTAGATAATAAATCAGGCCATGGCCAAATATTAATACTAATAATTATAACAGGCTACCCTCAGGATTTTGAGATGTTTCAAAACTTAATTTTATTTTATTTTTTTAGACTTCTCATGCTAAATGTACTCTGTAAAGAAGCTCCTACAGAAAAATCATATCTATTGTGCTGGGTCAAAAAACCAGAGAGCACATATCAACCTCCTCAGACTTAGGTGGGCAAGCACAAGTCGACTAACGGGAGGTTTATGTGGCTTCCGTAATGCAGTTGCATTCAACCTCTGCTTGATCAGCAATAGATGTTGATGTCATTTTTAATTGCTGACCGGCTCTCCAGCTCTTGTACTATAAAAGACAGGGTCACAATGACCCAGAAGAGCGAAAACCTGACAGTGAGGTAGTTCAGCATTTCCACACAAATATATTCTCTCATGCTCGTGGTAGACGTGGGTTTGAGTTGTAGCAAGTAGAGCTTTTAAGGGTGTCTCAACACACAGAAATAGGGGGAAAAATCATAAGAATATGGCATTAAATTTGAAGGACTTCATTATTTCTTAACTGTAGTGGGGAAAATATGTAAAGAAGCTAAGCTCCCATGCCCACTTGCTGCTGTGCTGCTGCTAAGTCGCTTCAGTCGTGTCCGAGTCTGTGAGACCCCATAGACGGCAGCCCACCAGGCTCCCCCGTCCCTGGGATTCTCCAGGCAAGAACACTGGAGTGGGTTGCCATTTCCTTCTCCAATGCATGAAAGTGAAACGTGAAAGTGAAGTCGCACAATCGTGTCCGACTCTGTGCGACCCCATGGACTGCAGTCTACCAGGCTCCTCTGTTCATGGGATTTTCCAGGCAAGAGTACTGGAGTGGGGTGCCATTGCCTTCTCCCACTTGAGTCTAATATAAGAAGATGCTCTAACCCCAACACTCTTCTAGCCATACATCACATGTCCATGGGAATGTCAGGATAGTTCAAGAAACAGAGAATGGAAATGATCCTACTCTTTCCTTACTATTGAGAGAATTTTCAACACATTTTCCAAATTGATTTATAATAGTTTAACATATATCTGATATTATTCTTTACTATGTGTTACAAATAGAGGCTTACAGACTTTCTACCTTGTGTTGGGAGCATGTAGATGTTAAATATATTCTTATTTCATGTTTAATTTGTGGTTAAGAGACCTTCTCCACACCAAGATTACAGATTATATACTCAAGATTTTGTACATACTTACATGATTTCAGACTGTGCATTTAAATGTATTACTTACTTTGTGTAAATAGTGAAGAAATATCCATATTTATTTTTATTACCATTTATGTAATGATCCAATTATCTTTACTAATTTTAAATGACATTTATATGATACTAAATTGCCGTTATACTTGAGTCTAATCTAGTCCACTTAAGTTAGTGGACTATTGATCTATGTCGATATTAATTTTTAATTTATGAAACTGTATAGCATAATTACTATTATAAAATACTTTTATTTTATTATTTTCATGTTTCCTTAGGTTTATTTCTACAGATGTTCTTTAGAGTCATTTTCTCATTAAGAAAAAAAATACTTTAAGAATTTAACCAGGATTAATTGCGTAGCACTAATAGATTAATTTAGGGAGAATAGACCCATTTTAGTATTTTCCTATTCAAAAACCTAATATATATTTTATCACCAGTAGTCCTCTGTTCTGCAGTAGATTTCAGAATTTTAATTATATATTTTAATATTATTCTATCTTGCTTTATATGGAAATATGTACACACATTCCTAGGTTTCCCTTTAACTTTTTCATAAAATTCTGATTGTGTTTATAGGAGGAAAGCATCTTCATAGATTTGTAAAAAAACAAACAAACCTAAGTACTAGAGATATTTTATTTCCTCTGTGAATAATGCCTGAGGAGCATGTACAAAAAGGCTTCTCAGACTCTTTGCAATATTTCCAAATTCTCCCAGGACTTAGGGGTATACAGGTTTGTGCACAACTGGACCATATGACTACTTAAATTCTTTCTTCCTAGGTGAGTCTGTCTCACTGACATGAGTCTTTTTTATAAAGATTGTTAAAGCACAATTCATGTCATGGTATTTGAAACTTAGTTACAGACGTTATGAAGTTCAAGCCATTAAAAGTTTCCCATACATCAAATATATTGAAGGCTTGAAACATATTCAAATCTTTTCTCTATATTTTTTTTGAATGAAATATAATCATCACTATTTCATTGTTCCAATTACTGGACTTCAGTTGATAGTGTTAAAACATGCTCAGGTGAGCAGATAGCCAAAGATTGATTACAGTTCAGTTCAGTTCAGTCAGTTTAATCGCTCGGTCATGTCCAACTCTTTGCGACCCCATGAATCGCAGCACGCCAGGCCTCCCTGTTCATCACCAACTCCTGGAGTTCACTCAGACTCGCGTCCATCGAGTCAGTGATGCCATCCAGCCATCTCATCCTCTGCCATCCCCTTCTCCTCCTGCCCCCAATCCCTCCCGCATCAGGATCTTTTCCAATGAGTCAACTCTTCGCATGAGGTGGCCAAAGTACTGGAGTTTCAGCTTTAGCATCATTCTTTCCAAAGAAATCCCAGGGTTGATCTCCTTCAGAATGGACTGGTTGGACTCCTTGCAGTCCAAGGGACTCTCAAGAGTCTTCTCCAACACCACAGTTCAAAAGCATGAATTCTTCAGTGCTCAGCCTTCTTCACAGTCCAACTCTCACATCCATACATGACTACTGGAAAAACCATAGCCTTGACTAGACGGACCTTAGTCGGCAAAGTAATGTCTCTGCTTTTGAATATGCAGTTTAGATTGGTCATAACTTTTCTTCCAAGGAGTAAGCATCTTTTAATTTCATGGCTGCAGTCACTATCTGCAGTGATTTTGGAGCCCAAAAATATAAAGTCTGACACTGTTTCCACTGTTTCCTCATCTAATTCCCATGAAGTGATGGGGCCAGATGCCATGATCTTCGTTTTCTGAATGCTGAGCTTTAAGCCAACTTTTTCACTCTTCTCTTTTACTTTTATCAAGAGGCTTTTTAGTTCCTCTTCACTTTCTGCCATAAGGGTGGTGTCATCTGCATATCTGAGGTTATTGATATTTCTCCTGGCAATCTTGATTCCAGCTTGTGTTTCTTCCAGCCCAGTGTTTCTCATGATGTACTCTGCATAGAAGTTAAATAAACAGGGTGACAATATACAGCCTTGACGTACTCCTTTTCCTATTTGGAACCAGTCTGTTGTTCCATGTCCAGTTCTAACTGTTGCTTCCTGATCTGCATACAGATATCTCAAGAGGCATGTCAGGTGGTCTGGTATTCCCATCTCTTTCAGAATTTTCCACAGTTTATTGTGATCCACACAGGCAAAGGCTTTGGCATAGTCAATAAAGCAGAAATAGATGTTTTTCTGGAACTCTCTTGCTTTTTCCATGATCCAGCGGACAGTGGTAGCTCCTATTTCATAGAAACTTTAAAACTAATCCCAGAAAAATACAAAATGAAACTGTGGGTCCTACAAGGCAACTGATGTCTTCAACAGTAAATCAAAATCTCTAGTTCCTTTAAAGTTGAACAGAATCCAGGGGAACTGTTTATATATGTCAAAGAAAAGATTACTTGGAGAAGCCTAGATAATAGACTGACCATCCATGATCCAGCAAACATCCTCCACCAAACTTAGTACCAAAAACTGTAAGTCCTTCTTGTATAGGTAACATAGGGATCATTATTTTTACATCTGTGAAACCATGAACGAGTCAGCCCCTACTGGTTCATAGTTAAACAGGTCAGATATTAAAGATGAGATCTAATCCTTCAGCAACTGATCAGGAATTAGGGGGAAAGTTTCATTTTGGGGATACAGATTCCTTAAAAGGAATTATTCAAGTACATTAAAAAATAGATATATATGTTATAACATCAGCTGAAGAAGTCTAAATTTTCTTGCAGAAGATCTTTTCAACTGAACAAAGTTTCCTGTCACCTATTTGAATGGTAAAAGTTTATTAAGGCCATTTTCCCTTAAACTTATTATTGTTTATTGTTTCAGAATAGCTTTATCTTAGAGAATTGTTTAATGTACCATAAGAATCACTAGGGGTTAAAGTTAACTGTGTTCTTAATGTTGTTAATGAAGTATGGTGAAGCTATTGTTAACACCATCTACCCAATCACTCAAGCTCCCAGTTCCCCTTAAAAAAATGGATTTCTAATCACTTCAATGATTTCCTGACGGCTAAAAAATAAAGCAAAATTCTGCATGTAGTAGGTTCTCCGTTATCAGGCAACAACCTAATTCTTGCCCAACAGCTGCCTGAGGCGTGGCAGTTGTGTTAACTGAGTGGCAGCAAAAACACATGGATTTTTTAAGGGACAGGATAAAATCAAGTTCAGGGGCTCAGAAGAAGTATAAGGAGGTTATAAATTAATTCCTTATAAATGTAACATCTGAGGCTTATTTTACATATGCTGGTGAGTGGAAGAAACCAAGTGTGAAGTCAGTGATTAAGTATCTTTTTCTCTACGTCCAGTCCGGCGGGAGCGGCTACAGCGGCCACCATAGCGGTGGTGGCGACAGGGACAGTGGATCCCTGACTGCGGCCCCGCCACTCTTTCACCCGCCCTGCTGCCAGGGATGGGAAGATGCACACACGCATTGTTTGGTATAGCTGACCAGTATATCCTCCTGGGTTCAGGGGAAAAAATACCCTCCTTATTGTAAACTTCGGTCTTATTGAAAAAGTAAGGAAAATCACTAGGATTTGACCTAAATCGAATCCCTTACAATTATACAGTGGAACTGACAAACAGATTCAAGGGATTAGATCTGATAGAGTGCCTGAAGAACAATGGACAGAGGTTCGTGACATTGTACAGGAGACAGTAATCGAAGCCATCCCCAAGAAAAAGAAATGAAAAAGACAAAATGGTTGTCTGAGGAGGCCTTACAAATAGCTGAGAAAAGAAGAGAAGCTAAAGGCAAAGGAGAAAAGAAAAGATACACCCATCTGAATGCAGTTCCAAAAAATAGCAAGGAGAGATAAGAAAGTCTTCCTAAGTGATCAACGCAAAGAAAGAGAGGAAAACAATAGCATGGGAAAGACTAGGGATCTCTTCAAGAAAATTAGAGATACCAAGGGAACATTGTATGCAAAGATGGGCACAATAAAGGACAGGAATGGTATGGCCCTAACAGAAGCAGAAGATAATAAGAACAGGTACAGGAACACACAGAAGAACCATACAAAAAAGATCTTAATGACCCAGATAACCTTCATGGTGTGGTCACTCACCTAGAGCCAGACATCCTGGAGTCCAAAGTCAAGTGGGCCTTAGGAAGTGTCAGTACAAACAAAGCTAGTGGAGGTGATGGAATTCCAGCTCAGCTATTTCAAGTCCTAAAAGATGATGCTAGATGGTTGGATGGCATCACTGACTCGATGGACATGAGTTTGAGCAAGCTCCAGGAGTTGGTGATGGACAGGGAAACCTGGTGTGCTGCAGTCCACGAGGTTGCAAAGAGTCGGACATGGCTAAGTGATTGAACTGAACTGAATACTGATGCCCAATCCTATTTCTAATTGTTCCTTCATACATACTTCACCTCTCTATTTAATACCTTCATGTCTTTATTGATGAAGCTCCCCCTAGATAGGTATCTAGCCAGCATGGTGAACTACTGATCTTTTGAAACTGAGATCTGATTAAGCCTTCACTAACCCTTCTACTATGCCTCTCCTCACAAAAACCCAGCACTTACTTTCTGCCACCACTTTAGCTGATATCTACAGTCAGGGCAGAGAGGAGACTGTGGAATGACTCTAAGATCCTGATGATCATGAAAATAAGATTTTCCGAAAAGATTTAAACTTCACCATTAAATTGTAATGAATTGCTACAGAAATATATACAGTCACAATAAGGAGTTAGAATAGCCTCTGAGCTATGGAAATTCCATGTTAATAGAACAATTGATACTAGTTCAGAGTAGTGAGGAATTTGAGTGAAAAGGAATGTGATTCACTCCCTGCCAAATTTTTCAGTGAGTGAGTAGGCTTGACCTAGAAATTAAGAAGAGAGAACACAATTGAAAGGCAAAAGATAACTGACCATAATGCTGAGAATATTGGCAGAAGAGAATAGTTTACTTTAGAAAATACTTTTCCTGGTGGAAAATTTTCCTGGTGGAAATTTCCTGGTGATCCAGTGGTTAGAGCTCCATTTTCTCACTGCCAAGAACCTGGGTTCAATCCCTGATTGGGAAATTTGGAGAACTAAGATCCCACAAGCCATGTGGTACAGCCATGAAACACAATCCTACTTCCTATAGCAAGAAAGTGATTTCAAAAGTGAAAGATGCAGACAGGTATCTTCAAGGAAGAGTTATGCTTCAGCTAAAAATCATGTAGGTGGCATTTAATTTGTGACTTGGTTAAATGTATTCCTAATGGTTACTTGGACATGATTGAATATTTAGCCAATTAATATCCTACTTGGGATGGTGTTTGCCAAGCAATAGAGATCCTATGCAAGACCTCCTTCCAAAACTACAGCAGCATCCGTCCACCGTGCTTTGTGAAAGAAACTATATACATACATAAACACACAAGTGAGAGTCAAACAGCAGTAGTCCCTTGCCCTGATACTCAGTTCACAAAGCAATATCCTAATGATTTGGCTTTTAATACAGATGACTTGAAGAGAATATGCTTGGAAAATGAATATGAATGTCTATGCATAATACATAATGTGAAATGCTGAGCTGAATGAATCACAAGCTGAAATCAAGATTGCTGGAAGAAATATAAACAGCCTCAGATATGCACATGATGCTTTTCTAATGACAAAAAGTGAAAAGGAACTACAGGGCCTCTTGATGAGGGTGAAAGTGGAGAATGAAAAAGTTGGTTTAAAACTCAGCATTAAAAAACTAAGATCATGGAATCCAGTTCTATCATTTCATGGCAAGTAGAAGAGGAAAAAGTGGAAGCAGTGACAGATTTTATTTTCTTGGGTTCCAAAATCACTGAGGATGGTGACTGCAGCCATGAAATTAGAAGATGCTTGCTTCTTGGGAGGCTGACATGCACAACTTAGAACCATATTGCAGGTCTATGTAGCAGGTCATTTCATCAGTCCTATGTGGGACAGGGATTTAGATTTGTGACCAGAGGTCAAATAGCTTGACCTCTTACCCCTATAAATGCATGGTACAAGTGGGCACCATGGAACATATCCCTGGTTCTCTCAATGAATGTCTTAAAACTTTGCATTTTAATCAAATGACAGATTTAATACAAATACAGATATTGTTTAAACTGTGTGTAAGTAATATATGTCTAAAGCAGAATAATTAACATATAAATGATTTTGATAACTTAAGCCGCAAACCCTAAACATTTTCTCCAAAATTTCAGTGATTTTTCACCTTTATTACAGCAACAGAACTGTTTTCAGGAAAAGATCTGCTTTCAGATCAAAACAGCTTTCTGTCCCTCCATCCCCAGATTATAAGTAGGCTGTGGAGAGCAAATTATGTTTGTTTGCTTGTTTGTTTGTTTTTTAATTTACAGGCTATTGAATTTTTCATAATGCTTATTCCATGATTATCTTAACAAATATGTTAATAAGCTGGAAGTAAATGGAAAAGCATCTGTAAGACAGGAAATTGGGCAGAAGGCTAAGAAAGAAAGGCAGGCACAGACATCAAGAACTGAGGGATCCACTCCACAAAGCCAATCAGCAGAATTCTCAGAAGACCTGAGTTGATAAATCTAACTCGGAAAACATGAAGATTCAAATCTGAGAGGAAAAAACAGAGTGTGTACTGGCAAGGGGCAGGGTGGCAGGGAAGAAATTGTGAGAAACACAAAAGTCAGAGCCTATTGGCCAAACTACAGTCAAAACTCAATCAGATAAGAATAATGAGCTACACACACTTTTATTCTCAATCCTGGGGTACTTTAAAATGATAAATTTTAGAGAAAAAACTATCATTCTTACCTTCAGAAAACATATTTTCTAGTTTGGTCTACAGACTAAGTGATCAAAATTGGGCCATATAAAAATGTTAAGGGTCAACCCTAAGCAATCACTAATCAGTGAAATAACAGAAAGCAATGATATGGTGAGCTCAGAGAAGGGATAATATTGTGTATAGATTGGAGATCAATGCCTAGAGTCAAGAAGGTACAGATTCCTAAGTATAACTTCACTGAATTAGCATAGAAGAAAGCCCACCAAAGCAAAAAACAAAACAACAACAAGAAACAAACTGTTCTTTATATACTGTTTTCAAAGTTAATCTTTTTGCCATCCATCAGCTTTTTGTCATCAAGTTCTCAGAGAAATAATAACTGTGAAACTAGTGATCTCAACATGGGCAGATTCTAATTTTGATAAAACTGATTTTAAGTTTTTTAATGTCATCAAATCACCATCAAAATGTATTCCTGCCTCTCTGCTGGTGGGACTACCCTGTAGACAGGATCCTAAAAAGAGATGAATTACTCCTATTAGATAAATGGTAATTTGCCAGTGATTTATTAAATAAGAATTGTGATCTCTTGCCTTAAACTATAAATTTAGGTCATTGTTATCTTTTTGCTTCATTATAAATTTCTTATATTTTCCTCTCTGTAATATTGCTAAGTTTGATTTATCCAATACCCTCAAAAACTCATGAAAGACAAATGAGTTGATCCTGGGCATATCTCATAAAACATATTTGGAGAATAATTTTTGATAGCTAGGAAACCTTTTTGGTCAACTGTGTGGTCAGTTTTCAAAGATCATTTTCTTCCACCAAAATTCAATTAATCTTATAAAGTGTGAGTTAGTCATGTCCATCCAAATGGCAACATATCCTGACCCAGTAGTGTGTGGAACTGGTGATAGTTATGTCAAAAATAGCAAATATACCATTACTTTCTTCCTGCTCATTCCACTTCATGAAATCCAATTAATCAAGGATGAATTTGGTCTTTTAGAGAAAGTTTCAGTGACTACTGAAGTAAAAGATGATTGCTTCTGAAAAGTTTGTTTTGGATAATGGTTGATGTCTGTCTGTACATTAAAATAGATTTTGCAGCTGTCCATTTCACTAGTTTTTTTTTTTTTTTTTTTTTTGTCATAAATGGATGAAAACTTATTGTATTTTTTTTAATCCCCAAGCTTAGAGGGCTTCCCAGGAGGTAAAGAACTTGTTAGTGTTAAAGAACCTGCCGGCCAGTGCAGGAGACTTAAGAGACACAGGTTTAACCCCCTGGGTCAGGAAGATGCTCCTAGAGGTGGGCATAGCAATCCACTCCAGTATTCTTGCCTGGAGAATCCCATGGACAGAGGAGCCTGATGGGCTACAGTCCATAGAGTTGCACAGAGTCAGACATGACTGAAGTGACTTAACAGGCACGCACACCAAACTTAGAATATATGACAATTTTTTAGTTAATTTAAAAATGCCTTTTAAACAGACTGGCTTCCAACAGGTAGGGTATGGATTGGGATTTGGGGATTAGCAGATACAAACTATTATTTATAGATAAATAATAGATGGATAAACAAGGTCCTACTGTATAGCACAGGGAACTATATTCAATATCCTGTGATATACTGTAATGGAAAATAATGTGGAAAAGGAGGTATTATATGTATAACTGAAAGCTGTACAAATACTTTGCTAATGCTTCAAAAAAAATAAAGTGTCTTGTAATCATTTTTCTTATATAATAGCTTTCACATTTTATACATAGACAGATATTCTCATGAATATTGTAAAATTTAAGTATCATTTATTATTGCCTAAAATTTTGAGATCAAAAACATTCAAAAGAGGAACAGATAAATAGCTTTGTATAGGTTTGTAAAAATTTTACCTAAACAAGGTTCTTTTTGGTAAAGCTTGACTGATGTTTGTATTTTATAATAAAAACAGTGTTTCATGCTACTCACTGAATAGTATCCCCTTCTAATAAAGATCTAAGAAACTGTAACTATAAAAAAAAATACTCAGTTCCTTATGATCGGGTAAGTGCAGAGAACTTTCTTTTCCAATCAGTCAAGCTGGTTAAAAAAGTGAAAACAAAAAAGAGTTTCTTGTTCATGTTTCCACTAACAGTTTTACGTAGGCTGGAAAGTGACTCTCATCCTGTGGCTGGGCATCTGCTTTTGTTTCTCCTAGCCTCCTTGCTGCTGTCCTGCTGAAAACAAGCATGGCTTGAGAAAATGCCCAGACACAGTGATCTTATTGTGCCGATCTCAGGGCAGTTAGATGATTGAGAAGCAACAACATGCTCCACAGATGTGGAAACTGTGTAATTCTGAGCTTCCTCCAGGAAAGAATAAGCTTTGATAGGCTGGAACTAAAGCTTTTCTAAAGGTGTAAAATAACCATGAATTTCCTTTTACTATGGACAACTATTTCAGATATTCACAACCAATTTAGGCATGGTGGCTAACAGCTGTTCATAATTTTCCTGCCTTTGAGTACATATGCCTTCTAATAAGAGCAAGGGGTACATTCCTCACTCTCTTCTTTTAAGTTATAGCTATATTATTTTTGCTCAGCATCTGGTTCACTATCTACGTGTACATGCTCCACAGATGTGGAAACTGTGTAATTCTGAGCTTCCTCCAGGAAAGAATAAGCTTTGATAGGCTGGAACTAAAGCTTTTCTAAAGGTGTAAAATAACCATGAATTTCCTTTTACTATGGACAACTATTTCAGATATTCACAACCAATTTAGGCATGGTGGCTAACAGCTGTTCATAATTTTCCTGCCTTTGAGTACATATGCCTTCTAATAAGAGCAAGGGGTACATTCCTCACTCTCTTCTTTTAAGTTATAGCTATATTATTTTTGCTCAGCATCTGGTTCACTATCTACGTGATTTGGTAAAATGTTCAGATTTACAAAGGACATATAGAAGTAACAACTTTTTTTTTAGAAGTTTGAATTTTGAGTCAATATATATATATATATATATATTTAATTTCTACATGCGAGTGAAGTGAGTGAAATTTGCTCAGTCACATCTGACTCTTGGCAATCCCATGGACTATAAGTCCATGGAATTCTCCAGGCCGGAATACTGAAGTGGGTAGTAGTTCCCTTCTCCAGGGGATCTTCCCAACCCAGGGATCAAACCCAGGTCTCCGGTATGGCAAGTGGATTCTTTATCAGCTAAGCCACCAAGTAAACCAAATTTCTACATAGTTAACACAAATTTATATTATGTGCAAAGTTTGAGAAGTCTTACAATTTTTTTACAGTTTTAAGGACAATCATTTAAACCATATGAATCAATATGCCTTGAGCTGCAACCCACATAAATTAGAGTACTTTCCCAATTTCATTTTAATTACACTCACTCAATAGAATTTTAGTCCCCCCAAAAATTGTGTACAATAGAACTAGAAAGCATTTTCATACACCATTAGAAAATCTATTTTTTTCTCTGAATACATAACAGTTTGAATATCTACCTGGAAGCTTTCTGTGTCTTTTGACCACAAGGTAACTTTTATAATAAGCATACAAAATTCTAGTATTAATTCAGATTTGTGAAATTGGCACAAATTTGACACAAATTTGTGAAATTGGCACCACAGATAAAGGTCTAGCATATAATCTTCTATACATATTGCTCAATAAGTGTAAATAGGAGAAGATGATGATGAGAGCATGTGTGGTAAACTTTTGATACTAGCTCTAAATTTAGCATGAATTTCTGGAAATAGGAATCATTTAGTACTAGTAAGTTGTCCCTCTCTAACATGTTAATCTATCAAAGTGGAAATTAGTTGCCTAGTTTTCGGGGGACAATTTGTACCTATGCAGCTTTATATGGGAAAAGTACTTATGGAATTCAAATAGCTGACTGAATCTACTTGTGTACACTGAAAATCATTTATAATCAGCATTCCAACTAATCACTCTTTACATTCAATTGAGGGAAGATTAAGAGAATTGAGGTCCTATATGTTCTTTAGATAATTTTTTCCTTGGAAGACTTTTTACTAGTTTGCTTTGAGAACTCAACTTGATAAATTTAAACTGATATTGCATTTGCTTGGATGATCATTTTGATCATTACAATCAAGAAGTATTATTATTTTATAAAACACACCTAATTAAAAACTACATGATGCAGCAAAATGTAAAATGCAAAGCTAGATTCACTATACATATGTTTCCAGTACGCTTTCAAAAATTGACCTATTTCTGTTTCTGAAGAAGAATGCTCTAAAGAATGAAAGACTGTCTTTAAAATATTTTAACAGTGATGGTTGATAGAAAGAATAGAATATTAGGAAATGCTTTGATACTTTAAATAATCAATGTTATTACTAATATTGAAATGTATATTTTACAAAAAAAGTTAATTCATGTCACTGTTATCAAAATTCCTTTGTACTTTTCCAAAAATAACTTCTCTTATAGAAAACTTGGCTTTGAAGAACCTAATTTTAAACAACCTCAAATTCAGTGTGGAACCTAATAAATGGAATTCAACCATAATTTTTAGAGTCACATTTTAGTATTTTAATTGTATTAAGGATTAACATATTTTCTCATTCTGATATGTAAAATTTCTCATGATTCAAATCAAATATAAAAATATAAAACTATTTAAAATTAAGAAAATGATGTGTTGATTTCTTCAAACAATATTTGGATTCAGTTATATTTTAAAAATATAAAACTCATAAATAATAAACTATACTACACCATTCCCTTAAAAATTAGTTTTGAATCTAAATATAGAAGAGGTTTATGTTTATTTTCTCTTATAAATAAATGATTCCTTTACAAAGCAATGGACCCACACAGGGATCACAATGGACAACATTACCTTCTCACATCAATCAAAATAATTGTAACTAATATCAATAATAATAAATTAATCTTAATAATAACTAACCAAGTCATAAATGATAAAATTTAAATGAAAATACTATTTACTAAAATATTTATCCTAAGTAGTCAGAGGGACTCTTTCTCAATGTTTTAGGTAATTTTTTCATCATGGTTGCAAAATGTAAAGTCATATATTACCAAAATCACAAATTGCCATAGATTTTAGAAACTTGAAGCAACTTACTGTAAAGTGATATAATAGAAATTTCTTTGTTAAAAAGGGTCTCTGTAGAGGGAATATAGGCAAAAAAAAATATACTAAGGAAGTAAAAAAACTTTTGTGCTTCCTTTTTCAAAAATACTTTTATTATAAAAAATCATGTTTTTTGCTGAGCTCAGTACATCATATCACAGGGGAAGAAGAAGGCTTAATATCATGAAAAGAAAATTTCAAAATCTGTACTTTTATAAGAGCATTCATTTAGATCAGGCCAGATTGGCATGCAAAACCACTTCCAACCAAATGAGTCCATTGAGACAACAACATTTATTTATTGAAATGAATGTGTTTTTGAAAATCAGTGGAACTTTTACAATCCAGTAAGGAAAACACAAAAACTGGTCTAGGGACTTCCCTGGGCTTGCTTTGTGGCTCAGCTGGTAAAGAATCTGCCGGCAACACAGGAGACTGGGTTCAATCCCTGGGTTGGAAAGAGCCCATGGAGAAGGGAAAGGTTACCCACTCCAGTATTGTGGCCTGGAGAATTCCATGGACTGTATGGTCCATGGGGTTGCAAAGAGTTGGACATGACTGAGCGACTTTCACTTTCACTTTCAGGGACGTCCGTGGCAGTCTAGTGATTAAGTCTTCATGCTCCCAATGCATGGCATAGGTTCAATTCCTGGTCAGGGAAATAAGATCCCATATGCACCCCCCCCCCAAAAAAAATTGGTTTAATTTCTTAGTCCTGTTTTTATCCCCAAAACAGATACTTTATTTTAAACCAAACTATTAATTGAATTTATTAGTCTATTTTAGGGATGTGGACAAATATAAAACAGCTATAATTAAGATAGGGCAAAAGAACCCCAAACTCTGCCTTGTTAGCCTTGTCTTCAATAAACCTGCATGAGTTATTCTCATTTTCCAGGAATTTCTGACAATCTTAATCTCATTTTTCCATCATCCAAATTGGCCACATAGGCAAAAATGGCCCAATCCTGGCTCCAGTGGGTCTAGTGAAGAAATGGCAAAAGTTGTAAGAAAGTTAATTGATTATAATTTTTATAATCATTGATAAATTAAAAATTATAAAGGCTGCTGCTGCTGCTAAGTCACTTCAGTCGTGTCCGACTCTGTGTGACCCCATAGACGGCAGCCCACCAGGCTCCCCGTTCCCTGGGATTCTCCAGGCAAGAACACTGGAGTGGGTTGCCATTTCCTTCTCCAATGCATGAGAGTGAAAAGTGAAAGTGAAGTCGCTCAGTCGTGTCTGACTCTTCGCGACCCCATGGACTGCAGCCTACCAGGCTCCTCCATCCATGGGGTTTTCCAGGCAAGAGTACTGGAGTGGGTTACCATTGCCTTCTCCGATTATAAAGGCAATCACTCCCAAAAAACAAAAATGAAATTCTACAAGGTTACATCTATTTACGAACTGATAAAACAGCTTGGACAATGAAGATGATTTAAAAGCAAACAAAAATTAAAGACACTATGAAAAAAAGTGACACTTTGAAAGGTTTATCTGACAAGTTAGTTGACCAATGACAGATATTAAGTCATATGCCTCTTTTCTGCATTATGAAACATCTTTTTAAACATGTTGATATTTGTACATTGTTGGGCTACACTCACACAGACCTGTAAGTCTTATAACTGCCCAGTCTTGAGATAGGAGACAGCAAGAGAGACATGAATGGTTTACTGGATAGGGAATCCCATCTGTCTGAAGCAAAAGGTCCTAGAGCAACACTCCATCATGTATAGCAGATGGCCAGTAGGCAGAACACCACTTAACAGCGATCTCCCCACTCCTCTACTCAAAGGAGAAGGAGGCCACCACTATATGGGGAATTGACGTTAGCTTGGCTCATCACTTACCAGGGAAATCAGCAGCTATGGCAGGGGGCAACACATAGGCAGTTACTGATTAAATTCAATGATTAAGTGGATTGGATAGTCATGTGAGTAGGGTGTAGGTGAAGTATGGACTGGTTGAGCAGAGAATGTACAGAGAGCAAGAGAACAGCCATCTTGAATGGCCTCACCATCCATAAACAAATATATAACAATAGTTTTGAATATGTCCCTATTGCTGGAATTTTAAAAATGTTTTCACATATTCTGTAGAGTATTTCAATAGTTGTATAAAAGTTGAGAACTGGTTGAAAGAAAAAAAGGTATCTAAAAGCAGAAAGTAAATTGCAAAGGGACGCTTTCTCCTTGAAAGAAAAGCTATGACAAACCTAGACAGCATATTAAAAAGTAGAAACATTTATTTGCTGACAAAGGTCCATCTAGTCAAAGCTATAATTTTTCCAGTAGTCATGTATGAATGTAAGAGTTGGACCATAAAAAAAGCTGAGTGCCAAAGAATTGATGCTTTTGAACTGTGTTATTGGAGAAGATTCTTGAGAGTCCCTTGGACTGCAAGGAGATCCAACCAGTCAATCCTAAAGGAAATGAACCCTGAATATGCATTGTAAGAACTGATACAGAAACTGAAACTCCAGTACTTTGGCCACCTGATGCAAAGAGCTGACTCCTTGGAAAAGACTGATGCTGGGAAAGATTGAAGGTGGGAGGAGAAGGGGATGACAGAGGATGAGATGGTTGGATGGCATCACCAACTCAATGAACATGACTTTGAGCGAGCTCCAGGAGATGGTGAAGGACAGGGAAACCTGGTGTGGTGCAGTCCGTGAGGTTGCAAAGAGTCGGATGCAACTGAGCAACTGAACAACAACAATCAAAGGAATAAATTATTTTAGTGAAGATCTATTGCTGGAAAATAATTGATTCTTCAAATTTCAGTGGCTTCAATTCAGCAGCTATGTTTTTACTCACACTTCTACAATTTAGGTAGTGCTTTCTGGGAGTAGTTTTCTGTTTCAATATGCATCATATGAAGAAACTTAATTGGAAAAATCACTTCCAAAGTGGCAACATCTACTTGGCTGTTGTTGTTGACTGTTGGCTAGGAGCAGAGCTGAGGACATGTGAAAGATTATATCCTAGAAATCAATATTTTATAATTAATATAAATTCAGATTAGACTGGCAGAGTTTTTATATATTCCATGTTTGCAAAAAAATTCTTTTAAATACTTATTAATTCTACTTTTTTTGGATAACTATTTTTTCCTCAGTTGTGTTGAATCTCTCTCCTGTCTCTTTTTGGTATATTTTGCTGTTCCTTGCAAGGCTTATTGGGGCTTCCCCAGTGGCTCAGTGGTAAAGAATCCACCTATAATGTAGGAGACATGGGTTCAATCCCTGGGTCAGGAAGATACCCTGAAGAAAATCATGACAATCCACTCCAGTATTCTTGCGTGCAGAATGCCATGAACTGAAGAGCCTGGTGGGCTATAGTTCATAGAGCTGCAAAGAGTCAGACATGACTGAAATGACTGAGCACACACATGCCTGTATAACCTATTAATGTGAATGTTATTTAACTTTTTATTCTATTTTTAAATATAGAAAATAGTCAAAATTATGCTTGAGTTTTCTTTTTTCTTTTTGCAGTATATTTGCTTTACAATGTTGTTAGTTTCTGCTATACAACAAAGTAAATTAGCAAAAACATACATATATCCTCTCTTCCTTGGATTCCTTTCCCATTTCAGTCACTACAAAGTATTGAGTAGATTTCCCTGTACTATACAGTCAGTTCTCATTTGTTATCTGTTTTATATATAGTCTTACATATATGCCCATCCCAATCTCCCAATCCATCCCACACCCTCCTTACTACCCGCCACCTTGGTATCCATGCCTTTGTTCTCTACATCTATATCTCAACTCCTGCTTTGCAAATAAATTCATCCATACCACTTTTCTAAATTCTACATATAAGTAATGTTATGTGATATTTGGCTTCCCAGGTGGCACTACTGGTAAAGAACTTGCCTGCCAATGCAGGAGACATAAGAGATGTGGGCTTGATCCCTGGGTTGGGAAGATCTCCTGGAGGAGGAAATGGAAACTCACTCCAGTACTCTTGCCTGGAGAATCCCATAGACAGAGGAGCCAGACAGGCAACAGTCGACAGGGTCGCAAAGAGTCAGACACAACTGAAGCAACTTAACACAAGTATGATATTTGCTTTTCTTTCTCTGACTTACTTCACTCTGTATGACAGTCTCTAGGTCCATCCATGTCTCAGCAAATGGCACAATTTTCTTCCTTTTCATGGTTGAGGAAGCTTCCATTGTTTACATCTTCTTAATCCATTCCTCTGTGGATGCACTTTTAGGTTGCTTCCATGTCATAACTATTGTAAATAGGGCTGCAATGATCATTGAGGTGCATGTATCTAGAGTTTTGGACATATACATTTTACAAGGATGTTAACTGCTAAATAATCAGTCATCATAATTTACTTCCTATTTTATACAGTACTCTAGCAGAGATATCCTGCCTTGTTCCTTTTCTGTATTTATTTTCAATTTATTGAGGTGTTCTTTTAACATCTAATTTTGATTATTTAAACAATGGGAACTATACAGTTTCTTCTTTGAGAAATGCATTGAGGTTTCATTTATGATGTTATCAAAATGCACTTTTTTGAAGGATTTTTCATGAGCTATTTACAAACGTTTTATTCTCAGTGTTTAGTTGCTAGGCTCAATGAAGTGAAGTGAAAGTCATTCAGTAGTGTCCGACTCGTTGTGACCCCGTGGACTATACAGTCCATGGGATTCTCCAGATCAGAATTCTGGAGTGTGTAGGCTTTCCTTTCTCCAGGGGATCTTCCCAATCCAGGGATCAAACCCACGTCTTACTCATTGCAGGCAGATTCTTTACCAGCTGAGCCACAAGGGAAGCCCAAGGATATTGGAGTGGGTAGACTATCCCCTTCTCCAGGGGATCTTCCCTATCCAGGAACTGAACCATGGTCTTCTGGACTGTAGGTGGATTCTTTACCTTCTGAGCTATCATCAATATTTCCCCTTTAATTTAACATAGTGACTATTCAGTTCAGTTCAGTTCAGTCACTCAGTCCTGTCCGACTCTTTGCAACCCCATGAAACGCAGTAAGCCAGGCCTCCGTGTCCATCACCAACTCCCAGAGTTCACTCAGACTCGCGTCCATTGAGTCCATGATGCCATCCAGCCATCTCATCCTCGG